>JAGDQP010033344.1:509-20722 GCA_022664845.1 Lepisma saccharinum
AAAAACTAGATACATCTATATCACAATTACAATACGATTAAACATACAATTTCCTATAATATACTATTTCCTTGCGCAAGGATTTTCACTCACAGACTCATACACACACACATACATATACAATGAAATATAATTAATATAGTTACTTAAAAATATTTTATTACACTGTAATTAGTTATGAGGGTATTTCCTTCATAACACAATCGACCGCTAAACTTCTAGTTAGATCTAAGTTGAGGCCAACCCTCATTAGCCAAAATCAGACTTGGCCTTAACTTAGCGCTTACTAAAAGTTTAGCGATTGATTGTAGAACTGAGCCTAAGAGTTGAGACAATTGATGAGGTTATTCTCAGATCAGATATATGGGTTTAGCTATTACTCCAGTAAATAAAATAAACTAAGTAAATAAATGTCTATTGTATGTTTTGGCAGCGGAGTAGGAAATAGTTAATTACAGTATATTGTAACGTTCCAAGTGCCGCGCCACGTGCTCAGCACGTGTCGCTCATAATCAAAATATAAACAAGATAGTAGTGTGTACTACGTGTGTGATACGAGTGTTACAACACAAACAATCAAGAGGAAACGTAAACAGCGCAGACGACAAATTGAGTTTCATCAAGAAGCCACCGATGGAGCTACCACCGATACGAAGGAGGAGTCAGCAGAGTCAGCAAATTTAGGCCTATAAAAAGACCGACACACCAATATAAACGATCACTTCCCTGGGTGATCACTTCTCTCCTCTTTCCTAGTACTCAGTTGCCTTGGACTGGTACGCTCCTTAAGACCTGTATACTCAGTTGCTGTCGGACTGGTGTGCTTCCTAAACCCGCTCTCTCAGTTGCTGTCGGACTGGACTGGAGGGTTTCCTATCCTGCTCACTCTGTTGCTGTCGGACAGGTGGGCTACCCAATTGAACCTGTGTTCAGTTGCTGCGGACTGACACAAAATCCGGTACTCAGTTGCTGACGGACTGGTGCTCTTCTACGAGGCCTACACCCAAGAAGAAGAAGCCAGAAAAGTTATATTATAACTTTTCAGTTTGTATAATTACTTTGGTACGGGAGACCCTTTTTATTAATCTAAAGAACTTATATTATTTTATAATAAAACTGGTGAAGGGAAAAACTCATACCACGTGTATCTTTGTCTCTACCTATATTTCCACAAACAACAGGGTGTTCCCAAAGGAACATTATGATATGCAGTACTCTTAATGTGCACACCATACTCAGTGCAAGACTAGATTTGGATACAGGAAGTTTGTTTCCGGACCTAATCTATCACGGCCATTTCTCATTAAAAATAACACACTCCAATATCTACCAGTTTATCGGCAAGAATAAATCATTACAGAATATGATTTTACATTAAACAGATATATCAAATTTATAACCACACGAAAAGTGAGGTTTGGACTGAGAATAAAAAAAAATGGAAATATATAGGAGCTTATTTTTCATACTTACATATACTGCTAACGCTTTGCGTCACTCTATTTACAACTAGCGGCTTCTCCACTAACACAGAGACTTGAACTTTACTGAGAGGAGTACTCGCCATCAATGTAATGACACACTGCACCATGGGAATCCCTTCTGGATCCATGACGTGATGCTTAAAAGTGCACGGTTCCATATGAGGATTAATTTTCACTGAGACGAGAAGTTCTCTTTCAGCATTACTAGCCAAAGTCAAGCCTATAAAAGGAAACAAATTAAGTATAATACGCAAACATATAATACGTTCTTAAAAATATCTACGAGACACGTTCAAATTTAATTAAATTTGTTTAGTGATAGTCTTGTAACAAAGAAATCTGTGTTAAATAAGCATACATCTTTAACACGTAAATGCATAAAAACTTCAAAGAAAATACTGATCAGTTCAAAATTCAAAGGCGATAGGAAATTTTGTGTATCGTTATCTACAATTAAAAATTACACTAAAAACAGTTATTACATTTCCGAGTAGAGTAATAATTCTAATCGGAAAAGCTCTATTGACACATATGTGCATTTGAGTTAAATTCATCCACGTGCAAAACTTCTGATGAAGGATGCAGCAGATATCGGCTTGGACTTTAAATTACAGGTTACATCTAGGTCAGTGGCTCTCAACCTTTCTTGTCTCGCGGCACACCTGATTTTCTGATCAATTAAAGCAGCATCTTAGGGAGTACAAGCTAGGTTATGCTAATATCTCCCAGAACAATCTCCATTTTCCATGATAGAGAAAGTTTCCACCACAAGAATTCTCGACCGGCACTGATGTCAGATCAGTAAACAATTAACTAACTTCGATTCGCAACATACCAGTGTGATCACTGATCTAGACATTTGGCCAGTAGGCCTGAAGTACAAGCGCACAAAAACCTCAATCATGATGGTTTGCTTGACCACAATTTAAGCTTGCGCTCAATGGTAAGCAGCGATTTTCGTCATTAGACAAATACTTCTAAAAAGATTTTATTATTGACTAGCTGATGTACCCGCACGTTGGTGCGGGGTCAATAAAATATATTGGCAACCCTGACATTTGGGACCATTTTAAAAATTACTTGGTAATAGTAAATCTTCATCTTTTTTCTGTTTGAATTCTCCTTTCTCTGATAATAATGTCTTCATGTCGCTTTTCTCGTTTTCCTTCCAAGATGAGATCTTTTCAGCTGGTATTGCTTAGCAGTAAAGGTTGAAGGTTAAAAATATAAATAACTAATTACCTTTTTGAAAAAAAATAACAAAACAAAAGTTATCGCTTAATGCCTCTCTCTACTCATAGGTGAACCTAACTGATGTGTTTATTGCAACAATCGTTATTTAAATACAAAAATGTAAACAATTCATTTATTATTTCTGGTTTGTAACAATCGAAATTTCATTATTTCTGGCTTTCAAATATCGAAGAATGAATACAAAATTAAACAAATCTCATTGTTCTACTGTCTTATAAGAATTTAATGATTTTTTTATGGTATATTATGTTGACTCATGATAACTGGACAATCAAAGTAGCATAATTAAAAAAAAACTCGGGGGTGACGAAAGACTAAATTCATGCCAAAAAATCAAAATCGGTGTAATGATCTTTAAGTTTTGTGGAGAAAAAAGTATTTGCCATCATTTTTATAAGTATAGATAACGCTTGTTAGTAGTGACGATGAATGGTATTCTTCCCGGAGGCCCCTGGCCAAGGTGAACTGATGGAGGGTTGCAATGTCCACGTCCTAAGGACGCGTCTTAACAGTTTTAGGAGGATTTCGAATCACCTGTGCTCCACTAGAAACTGAACCTTGGACCCTTGATCACAAGGCGGCGAGTGAAACTGTTCATGAACAGTGGACATTTAAAACAAACAAACAAACACTTACTGTCTGCCTTTGTTTGAGCCTTTATTACTTTCTGTAAATGAATGAGCTCTTTCTCTGCTTCCTTGTAGTCGATTTCTCGTGATTCCAATGGAGGCGCCACAAATAACGATGGATCTGTGCCCAGGAAGCAACACTGCAACGACCCTGTGTCTGATAAGGCCACAATAATACCTCCTAACCCCTACAAGACAAAACAAAACATGTGTGTTTTAAATAAAACCATTTTAATGCACACCAGGACTCAATTACAAACTTCCAACTATTGTAACTCACATTAAAGTAAGGTTATATAAATGTTGTCCTCTAATGAGTAACTTCAATTCAAACAGGCAAGTTCAATCCCCTACGTCTTTGAACAATAAACTGACACTCAATGTTCAATTGTTAAAAATTGTGGTGAACGAGCTCGTACACTACAGGACGGGACTTCCTTGGGTCGACTCCGAAACTTTGCGTTTAATAGGTCTGAACCCCCGACCACTACGGGCAAGCGTACTAACCATACGAAGAATCGAGGTATCATTAACATTCTACTACGAGGGTTGTTTGAAAAGTTTTAAGACTAGATCTGTTTTTCTTTCCAGATATGCGTCGTGTGAATTTTCTACTGGGTGTTTTACAGGTCGTACCTAAAGGAGTCTGAACATGCAGTGGGACAGCCCTGGATATCATAACTGGGTCGTATCCCTGCCGTATTTTCCCAGGGACATCCTCTTCATCCGCCATGACAACTCATTTAGGTACGACCTTCAAAACATCCAGTAAAGAATTCACACGACGCATACTTGGAAAGAGTCATAGAACAAGTCTTGAAAATTTTCAGTCAGACCTCGTACTAACGCTTTCGTCAAGTACTGTAGACAGCAGGAGAGTCGCAAATTACTAAATGTCCAATTCCTGCAACAGACACAGTTTGCAATAAACTTCTTTATAGAATATTAATATCCTCTTCACGATCATATTGTATGTATGAAATCCAGTTTGATGATAATGCCATTATAATGCCCCCCATACAAGGATGTCGATGGTAAACGAAATTGCCTTCATTATTCTGTATCAACCTTGTAGAAGTTGCTTAAAAAAACAGTGAATGAAATTGTAATTATATTAAAATAGTATATAAGGATTATTCTTATCATGATTATGAAATAAGATACTCATCCTTATATATTTCATGATTAGAAGTTTGGTGTTCCTCCAACAGATTTGAATTTTGAATTTATTTTGTGGCCTTTAGGCATCTAAGGCTGAGACTGCGATAGTGTAGGGGAAAGGATGCGGGAAGGAGTCAACCAAGGCCTAATTTTAAGGTACTATTCCGGCATTTACTTGGTGTGACTGAGGAAAAATCCTGAAAACCTTAGTCATGTTGGTTGGACGCTGGGATTGAACCAAGGACCTCATGAAAGCGAAGTCAAAGCTCTACCACTGAGCAATGGCAGCTCGGGCCAGCAAATCTGTGTAATTGTTTTCACTGTAGACCAGATTCGCAGTTCAACTTCTTACACATATTTTACCATAATTCTGTAGGTGCATGCAAGAACCTGATAAGTAACATTTAAAAATAAAAGTTATTTTTCCAAAATACTGTACATGTACCCAGGTATGTCTCCCTCCCTCCCCCCACCCACACTCACACACAACAAAATATGGTTCTCCGAATACAATATTTGGTTGTCTAAAACATGACGTTTCTGTACAGTCTCCTCCTATAAGGGACAATATTTTCTCCGAACTTTAAACCAGTTTTTCTCGAAACTAAATAAACGTTAATTATCAGGTTGTCACATACAACCATAGATATCTGGATGTTTCTTATTTTAATTACATTTTCAAATAAATCTATACATATTAAAACTCATTTACACAACAAATTCGATGTCAGCCTTAAGAAACATCCCGGAGAAGGGCGAAAAGTGCTTAGCGAGATTTTTTTTCGTTAATAGAGGACGAAAAGATCGTTAATAAAAAAGATACGTATTACTACTACCAGATACATGCAGTTTACAAAACAGTACAGAACATGTCTTTTTATAATCCACACTTAAATACCTCTACCTTTCCTCATAACGGTCTTGAGGCAGACATTTAAATATATTATTACTAAAAAAGTTAATATACAAGTTGTTGCACAATAACTCCGACAAAAGCACCGCACGAGAAGTGTTTGCGATTCCTGTCATGAAATATATATATATATATAAGCCATCGAGGGTGCAGAAATGCAGAGGTTCAGCGCTTAGTGTAGTCATTTTAAGCCCAAATCTTATGATTAGTTATAAGAATTCTTAACAGCATGAAACTTCGTATACATATAGTACTTGCCCACCCACGTAACATAGTAAAAGCCCCCCCTTCTTCTACATTAACAAAATTGTACTACAGCCGCCATCTTGGAAAATGGCGGTCAAAATTCAGTTTTTTTTTAATACAATTTTCTGGGACACTAAGCATCACATTGAAAAAAAGTTTCAAATCCAGTTTGTTCAACATAAAATTATGCATTTGTTTTGTAACTACCTTTCTTTTTTTCCTCTCATTTGACCAATCCTAGAGCCACAAAATGACATCAAACGAAAACTACTTTTTCTTCTTCTTCAGAAACCAAAATTTTTAGATCAGTTTTAAAAAATTCTTAAAAGCATGGGATTTGGTATATAGAAAGTACTTCGCCACGCAAGTAACATATAAAAAGTCTCCAGAAATCAAGTTGTGCTAGGACCGCCATCTTGGAAAATGTCGGCAAAAATTCTTTTATTTTTAATTTTCGCGGAAACTAAGCGTCACCGCGTCACATCGAAAATAGTTTTAAATAAACTTTGTTCAGCATAAAATTGTGATTTTTTTTGTTATTTTACAAATCCTATTTCCTCAAAATAATGCTCTGTTCAGGTTTCTAATAGCAACATTTTCTGCTCAGAAAACAGTACTTTTGTGTTAGACAGTGACAAGGTGTTAAGAAAGTAAATATCCCCAGAGGATATCATGACTTCAAAAGCGGGAAAAACCACAGTGTTAGATATTTTAGCTGTCTGCAAAAAAAAGCAGAAGAAACTAGGACAGCCAAACAGTGGGTACAATATATGAAAATGGTTATCCTCATTATGGAGTTTACTTGAGCTGAAAGGACAGGAGACTTTACACTCCATCTGAATACAGTAGTCGGTATGTTACATTTTATCATACTGCAGGTCATAGCTTGTATGCAAAAAGTCTCATCTCTATGCAAAAAAAACTTTATAGATAAAAATACATTAAATTGAGTATGTGGACAGTTACATGAAAGCATATTGTAATTATCAGCTTTCAGTAATATTTAATAACTACCATAACCTTTTGGTATTTTTTTTCAAACAGATTAAAATTTAAGTGAGGGATACTTTGAATTTTACGATATTTAATTCTTAGTGCCTACATCTTGTGTATTGATGTCATCGTTTATATTATATCATCACACATATATAAAAATTGTGTAATCATTTTAGGAAAAAACTCTGCGAGCATTTACGTTGTTGGCATTAATTTATACTTTTTTTTTTTTTTTTTAATGATAAACGAAAAAATAATTTTATGACAATCAGTTTAAAACTTTAGTGCCATTTTGTGGCTTCTGGGTCGATGAAAAGAATGGCCTTAAGAACAAAGATTAGAAAATTTTATGCTAACGAAACTAATTAAAAACATTGTTTAAAGTGCTGTATCGTTTTTGTGAAAACTGGAAATGGGTGAATATCGGTCGCCATTTTCCAAGATGACGGTTATAGCACACTTCGATTTCTGAACATTTTTTATGTTACTTGGGTGGCCTAGTACTTTCTATATACCAAATCCCATGCTTCTACGATTTTTTAAAACTGATCTAAAGATTTTGGCTTCTGAAGAAAAAAATGTTTTTAAAGATACTTACAAAAAAAAAATTCATTATTTTATGTTGAACAAACTTTATTTAAAACCTTTTTCGATGTGATGCTTAGTTTCCGCGAAAATTGAATTTTTGCCGCCATATTCCAAGATGGCGGCCGTAGCACACGTTTGATTTTTTGGGAACTTTTAGTATGTTATTTGGGTGGCCAAGTACTATATGTATACCCAGTTTCCTTTCATTGTTTCACCTAATTTTCATAAAATGACTACAGTAGCTACAGACTGTCGAAAGCGTGGGAAAATGACCCTCAAATCTGCTCTATCCAAAAATGCGTATTCCTGAAGCTGTGCAAAAAGTGCGTAAGGGATTTCTCACATGAAATTGAGGATAACGGAAATAAGCATGAATAGGACTAAAGTCAATATATCAAACAGGTTTCCTTTGCGAAACGATTTTATAAAAAGATGCGTGACAAACATGAGTACATTACATACATTTCAATAAACACTTGTTGTACTTTTTATCAGTAAAAGAGACTTTTAATGCCCGGTTAAATAGCAATTATTACGTTTATGATCATTACTCATATGCCAAGACATCTTATTCGTTCTTATTTCGACCCATTTACTCCAGAGAATGTCCGGGAATCCTCTACTTCTTTTGAGGAATCCCTTACGCATCCATTGCACATTTTGGAATACGCATTTTTGGATAGAGCAGGTTGGAAGTCTTTGAGAGTATCATACCGCCTCAGTTCTACTGTTAATGGTATTGAAAATGTCAAGCTCTAGAGCTCGTTTTTCCCACGCTTTCAGCAGCCTATAGCACCGAAATGAAGCATTTGTGCACCCTGGATGGTGTATACTTCTTTTGTTTTCTTATTTTCATGTCAGGAAGTCTTGTGAGGTGGTCCGTGTTATTTTGCAACACCCTATAGAGTTGTTATCAATGACATATAGGTTTGTGGTCATTTTCTTCTGATTAACAATAAATATTACTACACCTTACCGAATCCTTTCCCCTCCTCTATCCCGATCTGAGCCTTAGATGCCTAAAGACCATACATAAAATTCATGAAAATCAAGAGATATTTTGAGAAAGCACAAAGCAATTTACCTGGAACGTGCCTCTTTTAATTGCTACAGGAACTGCCAGGAGTTGTGCTGACCATCGAAGAGTCGTATGCTCATAGACTAATAATGTATTTGTATCACTGGCTATTAAAATCATGAGACGACCTTGTGGAGCTGAAATAAAGAGAAATATATATACAGTAACTAAACAAACTGAAAATTTATATTTATGACCTTTATAAAAACTTCTAATAGCTACGGACAATCACTTCAAATACTCTGCTCTGTCCGTGGGAAGAATGGGGAAAAAAACAAGTAGCTTGTCTGGTTTCATTTCAAGGTGTGAAAGAAAAGTGAAGTGAGATTTTCAAAAGGAAGTTACAGTTTCAAATTCCAAATGTTCCGTGTTATAAAATACAGCAAAATTAGTGAAAGCGTGTATCAATTTCAGTGAAGTAGACATTCTCAGGATTAGAAACGACTGTGGAAGTATCCAAACGAGACGAGGAAACTTTCATGTATGGATTACATTGTAAATAAATTTCAGTTTAGTACGAAAATAGTTTCCATATTGCAAAAAAATTAACATTATATTAGGTATAGAAAGCAAGTTTTGGGAAAAAATAACCTGTTGGTTTTTAAAGTTTCATACAGTGTATACTTTTCAATGATATTTGAAGCACATGTAACCTCTTAATGATCTCTAAAATTAGTATCAAATGGTAAAGAAAGCAAATCTATAACATCTTCAGACTAATCCGCCGTAGCTCAGTGGTTGAGCGTTGGCGTAGCATTCGGGAGGTCGTGGGTTCGATCCTAGCGGTCGACCACCCTGACTGAGGATTTTTCAGGGTTTTCCTCAGTCATACCAGGCAAATGCCGGGATGGTACCTTCAACATAGGCCCTAGTTGACTCCTTTCCGAATCCTTTCCCCTTCCCTATCCCGGTCTGAGCCTTAGATGCCTAAAGGCCATAAAAATCAAATTTAAACCTCTTCTTTTAAATTAGTTTCTTGTCTCTGCTGAAAATTAATATTTTTTTCACAAAGCAAGTTTCCATTCCTTATACAACTGGAAATATTATCGTGATAGAAAACGTATGTTCGGAATAAGCTGGAAGTTTGGGACGAATATTGTGCGCAGCTGAGGTGAGCAATAACATCTAGATCCGCCATCGGGTAATTATAAAAACAGAACTCCCACTCACATGTAACGTATGGATGAAAACAGCTTGGTTTGTATTCCAATCGCTTCTTAAATTTCAGTGTTCCATTGTCTTTTAAACAATAAAGGTTTCTCTCGCCTAAGATCAGAATTAAAACATCCGCACTGGGCGTTTTCAGAACTTCCATATCATTAACTCCTTCTCCAACGTTAAAAGACCAATCGGCTGTTATCCTTTTGCCAGTGGATATCTCCTGATTCGCTGCTTGGTTCTTAGAATCTTCTGCTACTGCTAACATTTGATACCTATGGGAATAATGGAGAAACAGTATTTCGTCATTCAATTAAGGCTCAATCCAAGTGGGTTTTCCCGCCTTTTCAGTTTTACGGCAATTATTCAGAATTTCGTGCAGGTAAACAAAATGTAACGTTCACAAACCAAAGTTCGTGTCATGCTTCAATAACGAGTTCAATTAGCTTTATAGAAATTCTAGTAATAACTTCAGGATTGTGTGCAGACACTTTTGGGACATTATTCTGTCCAAAAAGTGTCTGCACACAATGCTGAGATTACTAGTAGCATTTCTTTAAAACAAATTGTACTCATTATTGAAGTACGAAACGAACTTTGGTCCGTGAAAGTTAAATTGTGTTTACCTGCACTGAATTTTGAATAATTATGGTAAAACGAAAAAGGCGGGAAAGCCCACTTGGATTCAGCCTTAAGTTATGAAATAATTAATATACAACCAAAGTCACTTACAATACACATAGCAACATAATAACAAATCAAATATATAAACAAAACACCAATAAAAGTAAATAAGAAAGTTACACACAAAGAATCCACATCGGGACATACCAGTAAGGTAAAGGTAAAGCTATCTCTGTGTGATACGCACGCGCCGTGAACAGTGCATGGCGGATGTGGAGGTAGCGCTTCATATGTACTCGACCTACGGTACGATGTGAGGTGAGGTCTTCAGTCCCACGCTCGACCGCCTTTACCTTCCCAAGGTGTCCAAGAACACTAAGGACACTCTGGTACTTAATTTGATGGGAGGCTCAGTGCACCTCAGAGCGCCCGGCAGAAGAAACACTGAGAGAAAAGTCTCCAGCGTTCTGGACGATTCGTAAACGCACTACCGCCTTAGCCACGGTGATTCATGGGATATGCCAGTATCTAAATTAAAGATTTAAAGTTTCTGCATATCATGTTTCGTTCTATCCAGTTTTCAGAGCAAATTCAATGAATTGAGATTGTAGATGAGTTTTGCAAGAATAGGCAGGTGAAACGATCTAGAAGGTGTTCTGAATGAAAGCTTATTTATGAGCTTAAGACTTGCAAGTTGACCATTTAAAAGTTTGTGTAGGAATTTATAATAATCAAGGTTATTTGATGCGTCAAGTTGAAGATTGAATAATTAGATTTTTCACCAGTCTTTTATTTGCCAGATTTCTTACTAGTGAACTATTCAACGAGTCTACCGAATTCACAGAAGCCAAATTCGACTTTTAAATACAACGAAAAGATGAAGAATTATTAGGACCAGCTAAAGAACTTACTCTTTTACCGAATATTTTAAACCCCTTTTGTAATTCAGTGATTCTGCCAGACCCCTTGTGGGAGGGTGTCAGCCCCCGAAATTCACGAGAACACGTCCACAGCTTTAAAATGTTTACGGTCAAAACTCGATAGAAAACGTGCAAAACTCCACTTACACCCTCCCAATTTTTAACTTGCCCCCCCTCCCAAGCTGAAAATCCTGGTGAAGATCGGCCAGAGTCATAGGTGCCTAAAGGCCATAGATAAGTTCAAAAACAAGAGGAAAAAATCACTTTACTATTATTACTTTTAAAAGAAAGTAGGCTCAAAAGAAGTATAAGAAAAGATTAAAACAAACCTACCTGTAACACTCCACATGCCACGTTGAAGTTACGGTTACAAAAGAGTCTGTTTTCCCTATAAACCGCAGTGGTCCCGGTAACAAAAACGATGGTAGAAAACGACTAAAAGTGAAACTTTCTTGCTCGAAAAAGGAAACCGTTCCATCGAGTGACTGGATACACATAAAGTCTCGACCTTGAACTCCACCAAAAGGTCCGATCACTAAAGAAAAGGCACTACGTCTTAGATTGTGTTCATAGGCAAGATTCAACTCAGCTTGAGTCCCGTGTTCGGCAATTCCATCTTTCGTCACAAAGTTATACACTCCGACACTACGCGGATGTAGAATAGCTAAATTGATCTTCTGCGAACCTCTGTAAAATCAAAATAATAACAGTATTAGTAATAAATATACAAATCAGTTATATATATATATATATATATATATATATATATATATAGAGAGAGAGAGAGAGAGAGAGAGAGAGAGAGTGGTTTGCGCGACACCCTTATGAAGTTACCCGAAAAATGGAAATGGTACAATAACGCTGGCGGAGAATATATTGAAAGATCCCCTGTGTAGTGCACTTTATGGCATAACAAACATGGTTTATAATACTATTATTGTAAGTTATTTCCGAACGCCCCTCGTACTTTGTTATTTAAGAAACACTAAAATATAAAATTCTGTATCTCATCTGTGCAAATATAATAATAATAATAAATCCGAGCTTTTATAACATCAACAAACCTTATTTATTATAGAAGATTTTATATCATCATATAAATTATGTCTTTTTATCCATCCCAACCTATACACACAACAGTCAAATAACCAAGGCTCGAAATTAGCGGTGGTCCACTGGCCTTCGACCAGTAAAAATTTCCAAGAGCCAGTAACTCAAAAATGTTAGAGGTCCTGTAGGCCAGTGCATTATAACGTTCTAATATATTAATAAACATACCTGTAGGCTGTACTTAACGTTTTAGCGAAGTGCTTTCTTGCTGTTTCTAAAAAAAAAAAAAATGGGTGAAATCGCAGAATCTTAGGAACTAACATATCACCTGATCAACATCTCTGCCGCAACTGCCGGAGACAGGAAACATAACTCGTATTCAACGCGGATACGCCGTCTTATCACTGAATCCATATTGTGTAATAATGACGTTGCTCCGGCAGTATCTTTCTTTGTAGACAAAGGAAAAAGAGCCAGACGCCCCAATATTTCTTCCTACGACCCCAGACTCCCAGCAGATTCTTCCGAAGAAGATATTTAGTGTAATAAAAATAAAGTAAGTCTGATAATTCAGACATTCCTATTTGTTAAGCATCCCCTTGTTTGTTTTTAAAATAGAATTTTTACAGGGCTATAATTATTCTTTCGTATTTGATAGCCTAAATGGATATACTAAAGTAGACTAAAAAATTACACTGATTATAATAATTTACTGATCTGAAAATGGGACAGTAAGATTTTTGTAGGACAAGTGAAGAACAAATTTCCAAAGTTAATTTCGAGACCTGCAAAACACTAAAAAAAAACTGCGGTCATAAGACAGTGAAATTAATCATATCAAAATAGTATCTAAAGACCTAGAAAAATCAGGAAATTTTAAATCAAGAAATATACAAAATCCTAACAAGAAAGACAGGGGCTCCACAATCTAGTGGTTAGAGCGTTGGACTCATGTCCGCGTGGTCCCAGGTTCAATTCCCGGCTGGAGTCCCACTTTTCGGCGTCCACCCAGCGTCGTGAGGAAAATTGGGGTGTCACGCGAATAAAGACTCGGACTGGTAAGCCCCTGATACGCCTGTTCGTGGTTAGGTACGGGCAGTGCTGACCACACAGCCATTACTCAGGTGGACGTAGTTCCACCAAACACGGACAGATGGCGTTGGAGCAGGCTCAGGGCCTGTTACGCTTTTTTTTTTTTTTTTAAAAAAAACACAAAATTAAAAAAAAAAAAAATTTTAACTCAAAAAAATCAAATTTTAACCAATTAGTTACACAAAATCACATACTGAGACAACCACAGATCCAGGAATAAAAAAAACTAGAAACAGTGACGGAATTCTAATATTGCAACAAACATAACCCGTCGCAAGAAACTGAAATAAAACGATATCACAAAATAATACAAGTCGTATTTTAACAAAGTTATAATTATTATTTAGAATTTTTGTTACACTATAGTTGACCAACAATCATCATCATCATTATAGATATGAACACTTAATTGAAAGCTATTGTCTTGTTTAAAATACAAGAAACGCTTGATCACCACGTTCATATCTGGGCAACTTTACATTCTGTAAGCAGAAATTTATAAAGAAACATATTGTCTACAAGCCAACACTTACGATACGAGTCTTCCAACGCCTAGCTGTAGAACAGGCTGATTGAATTGCTTTTCTATGAGAAGATCCGTTGGCTTAAACCCAGCACCAGTGGCTGTTTCTTCATCCTCCCCTTTGTCCGGGGACGGACGGTAGATACGTAAATAGCCACTGTGACTACCAACTATAATTTTGTCCGTAACACTGGGTTCGTCATCTATGTTGGCTAACAATAAACATCCTTGGTCGAAATCTTCATCCGTTCCACACTGAGTAGACCACCAATCACGAGCTTTGAAGAGGGACATCTTCAAACACCTTTCACACAAAAGGTACCATTGTCTAGAAAAACAGATATTTTGGGTTTAAATCTAACAGATTTTTTTTTTTTTTTTTTAAAAAAGGTTTAAAAATATTAACATTAATCTGTAAAATTGGATCCTGTCCTCAAAGGTAAAGAGGGAAAATAGTTACTAAAATAGTTTTGGTTACTAAGTCACCTAGGAAAATAGTTAAGTTTTATAACGAAAAACACAGCTTTCTGAAAAGGCTGACGTATTTTAATAATAAAAAGAAACTAAAATGTCACAGTTTCGGAAGCCTCCATCTTCAGACTTCACTATACAACTAAAATGAAAAATTACTAAAGCAACCAAGACAACAAGAAGATCACCTTATACTTTCCACCAATCAGGGGTGAGTACTAATTAAAAATTCACTTTTCTTACCCTAGCACTGCCATCACTCTGGGCGAGTGCACCTGCAATTCACCTGTCAAATTTGATAAGCCAAGAGATCAAAAACAAGTTTAATCAGATCAATGCTGGAAATCCCTTTGTTAAATAATTTCTCACAAGACAAGTCCCTCCCTATACCGGCTTAAACAAAATAAAAAAAATATGAGTAATAAATAAATACACTAATATAACAAATCTATCAAAATAAATAAATAAATAGAAGTTTTCAATATACCTAAGTACATAAATAAAAATTAACGCTATCAAAGTTAACTACCACAAGAATTGCCGGTTAATGTTCTAATATCCTTCTCTTTTCCCTCCTCCTTTCTTGCTTTTTTCAAGATGTCTTCCCACTCTTCGTTAATACTGTATCCACTGTTCCAGTTCATAGCCTTCTCGGCCACTTCTTTTCGCTTCCTTCCACTTCCTAACTAACTGACTACATTCTTGTTCTACTACCGTTGCCCCTTCCCAGTTTACTTCACGACCAGTTTCACTAACGTGCTTGAAAATAGCATTAGTGTCCCTCTTTAATCTGACATCATCCTTATGTTGCTTTAAACGCTCTTGTAGTATGTTCGTGGTTTCCCCCACATATATCATATCATGATATCACACACCCCACTAAAATTTTATGAATTAGTAAAAGGAACACCTCACTCTCGAATCAATTGTTGACGAGTGGTACAGGTCTTCATCAAAAGTAGGCAGGAACCAATTTGTTATGTTAGTTATTGTGTATTAAATTGAAATATCGCCAGAAGATAGGAGGCCCTGGAAATTCGTCGAGCTTGATGAACATAAATTAATATAGATAATTTCGTTGAAGGTCAGTGATATTGAAAGAGATTCTGGAAACTGCTTTCTCGTTGCAGTTCGCGACCGTTTTGCCAGTTCCTTGGCATCAATCACCCTCGGCTCGATATCTGAAGGAATTACTATCATAAATTCAGAAATGACAATTGAAAAGGTTAAGTGAGTTCTAAACAAGCATAGATATGAATATTTAACAGTAAACCATATACATTCAATAATTGGTGCTCACACAAACACGATTGAATCAACTTGGTATTATGTTAAATCCAATTTCAACTATCGTCAAGATCTTGTGAATTATGTGGCACGTTAGGCTTCAAGTTTAAAAATCAAGTAGTGATGCTGTTAGTATGATTCTCAGATTCTTTGGGTTGAGAGTACTTTTGAAACATGTTTACGTCCAATATTTGCGTGCGATCTTCATTTCACAGTTTCACTCCCGCGGTGAATTATAAGATATAATGTGTTTATTAACATGTGTGTATATTATATTCTAGGGTAATGTATACATTTACATAACTAATTACTTGTTACCCATTTCGAATGTAACTATTTCCTTTTGAAGGTTTATATATCACCACATTAATTTACTATATAATATTTTATCATCAGAGGCTGACAAGCCAGCATTAACATAAAACCACTAAAAACGAATGTGTAACTGTTTCAGAGATATTACATCTCCTTCAGACTATACAACATAACTCTGAAGAAGGCGGTGTTGTAGCTCTGAAACAGTTACAGATTAGTTTTTAGTGTTTCTGTGTTAATACATTGTCAGCTTTTTTACAGTAAATTACGGAATGGATACAACGCTTGTTCTACTGTTAGTTAAATATAAGCTATTTATTTTTAATTTTTTTTCAAATATTAAGTTTACTTGTTGATAACACAGCATATGATTTAATCTAGGTGCAATAAGCCTATTAATAAATAGTTAAATTCGGTTCGTTCGGTTACAGCTTATTCATTTCACAGCTCTAAATATCCATGATTCGACTATATAACAATGATGAATCTTGTGTTTTAATAGGAATAAAAAATATATCAGGAACCATGCAACTAAATCAAATGAATCGTGTACGCGCTAAACTATAACAGAACCATTATTTTGGGATATATTTTAGATCCAGTCAGCCAATTACACGGCACAATATCAACGATTTCTTCGCAAGAATTTCACACACAAAAGAATTACTGTCGAGTTAGCGTAGGCGGGTTAGTTAAAACTTTGTAAGTTACTATTTTTATAACTACCGATATGTGGCGTTTCTTTTGACAGATTCATCATACGGGGGAGGGATCCTACTGATACGTTATGAAGTTTCTTCTTCGTCACTTTCTTGTATGATCACGGGTACGAGATAATGCCGAATCTTGAATTTATTTGTGGCCGCGGAGAGGATGTTGAAAGGTAGTCGGACAGGGACTAGTTTGTAGTTACCATCCCAGCATTCGTCTGGTGTGGTTTAGAAAAAACTGCCAGAATAGACGCCCGCTGGGAGAGAGAATAGCAAGTTGACGCAAGCGTCCGAAGGCGGGTTAGTATAGAATAGCATCTATTTATTACCACGCTATATTTTTTTAAAACCTGCGATACACGACGATATTTGCCTGCTTGCGTACTGCGCTTGATTCCAAATGAAACGCTCTCCTTGGGCAATAATATAGTACCACGTATACACAAACTTCAGATACTGATTTTTTTCTACGTTTTCCATACCAAAGTTCCTATTTTTTTTATTTCTCCCGTAATTCTTACAACTTTGGCCACCACATAAAAAGTTAACGGCGCTAGTCTAGAACGCCTACCGACTGGGTGAACTGATTATGTCTGTGTAAGCATAGAACACGCAATTTTATTTCCATTATTTTAGTTTCAATGGGAAATAAGATTTTTTAATTTTCACAGTGTATATGGATATGCGACCCAGTGATTCAGAACTATCCCAAAGTTAACCATTGTTTTCCAACACTGTTCAGTGTTTATTTCTATGTAGGCCTATACACATTGTTATACATACTGTGCATGACAATTAATGGTACTTTCCTGCAGCCACGTAAGGCAAATCCCGGGATGTTACTTACAAACTAAGCCCTGGCCGACGACCTTCCAATATCCTCACCCCACCCTATGCCGCCCTGAGCCTAGGATGCCTAAAAGCCATAAAATTAAAAAAGTAATGGTACCGGCACTTCAGTACATCTTCCAAACTATTACGAAGTACCGGTCCAAAATTTGGTTGAGCGTACCAGAAGGAAACGCAAATGTATGTTACTAATGTCCTTATCTTCTACATGAACATACATACCAGACAGATTAAAGTACCCTTGTATATCAAGACCGTCGTCAAACAAGCGACACGCCACATATTTTCACGTATAACTCATATTCTCCTGCACACTCTCCCACATCATTTGAAGACGTACTTTTTTACAGGTTCTGTGTCTGAATTTACACCCTGATTCCAAAGGGGATCATTTGAGAAAATCCATACCCCACAATGATAATTTATATTTTTGTTTACATTTACCTCTCATTTGTCACATTCTCCAATACGGAATGTGTCTTCTTTTTCTTTTAGTTGTTCGACTACCTGTGTCTCAAGCCCACTTCCTAACTCCAACGAGCTTTATATTACACTGGAAACTAGAGAAATCGCCATGTTTGTAGTAAATGAGTAACGAGATAACATGTTAGTTCATCAGAACAGGCTTTTCGCCAGGATTTTTCGTTTTGAGGATATTGAAATTATCAAGCAGCTACTAAATGGAAAATGCGATCTATCATAAACTATCAATTTCCATAACAGTAATATCCATTTATATGGATCACTAAAATTTATAAATCATAATTTGAATGTCGCGCACAGAAGACGTAATAGTTAACTTTTAGAGAGAATTACGACTGAGACTACTACACGAATTAACGTTCGAGAAATATATGGGAACAAAATTAACATATAAAATATATTCTTATTACGTTTTACATTATAATTGACCAAGTTTTTTTTGTAAATATAGAATTACGACTATCCCCAACAGACTGTTTTCTGACTAATATTTATGGCCAACTTCAATTTATCACCAAGACTACATAATAAGGCAAGAAGCCCTTGCTGAAGAGAACAGTTGTTCAATATAGGTCCTTTAGTCTACTATTCTGTCGCAGCGAGCTGAAGGTTGCAGTTATCTTGAAATAATTATAGAAAATAGGGAATTCTTCATGCCATTAGGTACTACTGCAAACTGTGGTCTTTTTATAGGGTAGCATGGGTCTATTTCGATCAAAGGGAGCTATATCGATCAAAAGAAAAAACATGTCAGTAACGTCATGATTGGCCATATATTTCCCCACCAATGGTACTTCAATCGAGAGAGTGAAGACTCAAAAGGAATCTCGAAAATCATAATCATACTTGTACTTCTTACTACGAAACTAAATCTTGCCTAAAAAGGTATCTTGTAAAATATGTACTTCTTAGTACAATATGAACACAGTTAAAACAGAAGTACGCATGGACCTGCCGGAGTCGAATGAAACCTTGGACGACATACTGGACATGGAGGTTAGGTAACAAGAAAACGGTGAAGAAAGAAGCGAAATAGTGAGGTACACCTCATAGGGAAGCCCCTGCAAAACTGCAGGGTCGAAGCTTTTCAAACTATACGTTGAGGGGCTACCAGGAAGAAGACTTCCGAACACTCGTACACTTGTAGGCAAATTACAGCTTGTCCAGCACTAATCAGAGATCAGAAGGGTACTAGATAGCAGACGTTAATAAGACTAATAAAAACTGGCTTGAATTTGGTTGAGTCCACCAAAGCATCGGCCAAATTTGAAGAGAACATCACGACTATTCTGAGGAGAGCGAAATTATGTAGCAACGAGGAGGTTATCATGCATTTCAGTCAGTTAGAACTGAAGTTGAAAAAAGTTAGACTTTTTTCAGTCAAATTTGTAATAGCCAATATACATGAAATTTTGTTGAATCAATCTAGACGATTTCCTACAGGGGAAATACAATTCTGTTTTTTACCCAGTATTTGAGGTGTAAAGTTTTCATTTTAACAGTAGTTACTACACCATGGTATTATTCAGACTATTTATTAGTGTTACAGTGTTGTGAAGGTTCCCAACCTTCTTTAGTGGTAGTCCGCTTTTCCTGGTACTTTTGAAGTGAGTTTCGAAATGAATTGAGTTTGATGTTTTGTGCTAATATATAGCGTGATTCATTAATATTCAATAGTTGAAGTTTTATTAAAAATTCTCACCCTAAGGGTAATTTCGCATTAGGGAGATAGAGTCTTGTAGTATCTTAAGGCCGCTTTAGACGATACAATTTCTCTTACGATGAATCTTAGCGAAAGCAGTGTGCCAGCGTAAAAAGAAAAAAAGTTATGGATTTATACCATAGCATCTTGCCCTATTGTAGCATTCTTACTTTCACACTCTAGCACTACTGCTAATCGTAAGATTCATCGTAGCATAAATGCTGTCGTCTAAAGCGGCCTTTAGGCTCTAATGTTCGATGGTCACTATCGGGTTCTTGCCTAGGCGGTTGAAGTTGCGTGGATCAGACTTAGGCTGAACGAGGTTAGTTGCTAGATGTAATAATGATGTTGCAGTTTTGGTTTTAGAAGGGTGCACAGACACTCTGCCTCGGGTCTTACTCTACAATGCCGATAAACATAGTTCCGGCTACTGTCCAGGTGCGGGATCGATCCCGCCTGGTGAATATTAGGTCTTATATGCGTTTTCCTTCTCGTTTTATGGAATGTGAGTTGGGTGTAGGCGAAGTGAGTCTTAACGAATAAGATAAAAAGTTCTTAAGGTTAGCCAGACTGCTTGATTACGTGATGGGGGTCCTTCGAACTGTAACTGTTAAGGTAACTCACTAAGATATTGTTTTTATGATTCTAAACTTTCTCTACGTTTCTGCGATTACTTTTCA
>JAGDQP010033345.1:0-20722 GCA_022664845.1 Lepisma saccharinum
TATTTATGTAGATATTTATGTAAATTAGGAAAATTAAAACAAAAGAGTTCAAATGATGTTAGAATTCTTTATTAATAAGTAGTTTGATTATTCATCAAGTTTGACTATTTCCATCTCTGGTTCATCTTGTCCACTTCTGGCGAGTTTTCACGTAACAATCCCTTATATTTACCACACACTGATGAGCAAAGCACGCCTACTCGTTTGCACTCACAAGAATCATAGCAGTTCTTACAATTGCAAGATATTAAGTGAATAATTTTCTCTGGTGCTGGCGGATGAGTTGGTTGTATACTTTGTTGTGAATTGATAAGGAAACACTGACAAGGATCTAAATCATTCCCAACTCAATTTTGAACTTGGTGTTATAACAACAATGAGATGGCTGGTAAACAAAGTGATAAGAGCCTTCTTCTTTTTAGGATTAGATGAGAAATCAGACTACATGTGAGTAACATAAATATGTTTATTACATTGAACTTCAGGAACATGTTTTCTGTAGCATAGCATGTGGACTTCTTCTTTTGTTGTTGGGTAGTCTGGATAGCCGTCAAAGATAAAAACAGTGTGATTACCAAAATGTGCATTCACATATGACTTGTAAGAGTAAACTAAATTACAATAAGTAGTTGGTCTTAGAAATATCCTTCATCGACAACATAAGTGCATTTCTATTTAGGAATACTATTTTACTCCTCTTGTTGGAAAACCCTCACTAGGGAAGATTTTGTTGCTTCTCTCATATCTGATTCATTGAAAAGGGCACCTTAAAATTTTCTTCCTCATCTTGAAGATTAATAATCTACGTGTTAAAAGTAATTTCTATGGTAAACTCTCATAAACTAAGAAAACATCAAATTTTATTATTTTTAACTTACGTTTTTCTCGAAAACCGTAAGAGATAGAACAAAAGTTTTAAGAACCAAAAAAAAAAAAATGTATTTTTTATGATCTTTACCTTTTGTTAGAAACATGTTTTCATATTTCCAACAGTTATCGAGAAATGATCCATTTTTTTGGAGTGGGAACACCAATCACCATCAGTTTGGAGGAGAAGTCGGAAAGACCAAGGCTTCGTTCGCGGTTAGAGTGACAATCTTTTTTAATCAAACAGAATTTTCAATGTTCGTTAAGCTCATTAGTTAACTTATACACAATAACATCAGTACTATCTTGTCGAAAACTATATAACACCCAGTTTTACATATATTATAATACATCAATGACCAAATAAAGCGATATAGGATAACCCGATCTACGCCAGACATTTTCTTAGCTGTCATTGACGAATAGATATGGTCTTCGCAACAGCAAAATAACACTTCCTCAATGTACAGGTTGTAATTTTATTTCAGGTTTCTGGTGGTTGGGGTCTGTTTTTGAGGTAGTGAAAAAGAAATGATTATAAATTATCAATATCACCTCGTTAATATTTTTTACCCATCGTGGAATATTCTGGCCGAATTTTAGCTTTGTTAGTACAACGTGAAGTATATTCCTGATTTTCGGGGCTAGGGTTTTTGTTATTGGGGTAGACTACTGAACATGATAATTGACAATTTTTCAATGTTCATGCACTTAATGTAGTATTTTTAAAATTTTATTCTTTTTCCAAAGTTGCCGAAATTCTCATACGCGAATATCAGCTTTTCGAGACCAGTGGGAAGTATTTTCAATACTCGGGGGTTTCGAGTGTCATTAAGAATACTTTGCGGGATAAGAGAAACGTTTAATAATGTTATTGATTATTATTTGTCCTAAGGAGCACGCTTACCAAATTTAAAGTTTCTAAGTTTAACAGCTTTCGAGTTCTCATGTTCATCTCCTTAAGAGGTTTCGCTCCCTCACCCTCCGGGAGCTGTCTAATCGAAATACTAAGATAGCCGTTACTAATATATAGGAAGTATCATCTTCCTACCTCAGGCAATTTCCGAGTTGCACCCCCACCTCACTCCATTTCACTACCTTTGGGGGATGGTGGCAACCGTTTCATACCGTAATTAATCCTTTAAGTCCTAAGGAACATGTGTGTTAATTTTTATTTCAATCCGAAATTTGAAGTATACATATAGCGTTCAAACAAACAGACACTTTCAATTTCATATAATATGGAAGATAATTCGCATTAGTTGGCAACACTAACAGTTTCGCTACTACTACTATTACTACTTTTATTATGCTTTTGTGCTTTTACAACAATCTAAATTTGGCCTTAAAGATCCTATATTATTTATTTAACTCCCATTATTTTTCCAAATTAAAAAGTGGTAACAATTTATTTTTTTCTATTGCTATTAACAATGAATTGAATACTAATTAAACTGTTGTTGGGATACATAAGGAGATTTTTGCACATTATGGATTTTCCACAAAGTTTTGACGTGACCACGAATCTTCATGCCAAATTTCAACATTCTAGTCCTACTGGAAATGTCTTAAAACTCCTGCATGGACAAACATATTCAGAAATTAGGGATTTTATATTTATGGAGAAGATGATATATTAAACTGAGTTTTCTATTGTTTTATATTTAAATATTATACAATTATTTTTTTATAAAACGTTAGTAAAAGGGACTATTACATGTTTATTTCAACGTATTGCTTATTCTTCCTTTGTGCACCCTTTGAAAGTAGAGTTCAATTTCCTTGTTCAAGGTATGTGTGGGTGTAAGTGTACACACTCTTTGTATTCTAGAATGATTGTGTATGGAGATGTGAGAGTTATATTTACAATATTTATTTAATGAACGGTTAACATCTGTTTTTTTAATTATTCCCCTCGTTTTTACGAAACAATAACTTTTGTATTTCTACAGAATCTGTACAGATTTTTTGTTGTTACTAAATAACAGTTGTTTTATATTATCTCTGCTAGCTTGAACAATAAACACAAAATAATACTATTGGAGTAAGTTTATTGGTATATCATAGGCTGTATGAAAAAGTCACGTAAAAATAATTTGTTATTGTTTATATTTTTACGTACACAGAATTTGTTACTAGTCCTGGGCAAAGCAATATTCACGGTATAACTTTAATAATCAATGCTTGTTTTTGAATAATGTACCGTATAAAACTGATCGTTTTAATTAATTATTATAAATTGGTATTATATGGTAGAACATAATTACACTACATCCAATCATGAGAAACTTTAGTCTGTATTATGCAAAAAAAAAACGAAGTAACACACTAATTTACAGCTACTATTTTTCTTTAGACTTAATAACTTAGATTAGTAAGATTTATTTTGAATTTATATTGTCTTAATCTAGGTAGCCTTGATTAATTAAAATTTTCAGTTATTTTACTAATGAGAGTTAGAAACTTATTTTTAATAATGAGCGAGGAATTTGTAAGAATTCGTTGTTTCAATATTCCTGCAGACCGCTATTTAAAATTCCATGGAGGCATTTGTCTGTCAATTTATTATAGCGAGGAAAAGTCATGCCAGACCAATTAAACATAGCACGAATAGAAGGGTTTCGTTATATCACAGGCCATCTTGAAACTAACTATTTTGAATTTTGAAGCTTGAAATTTTTAAACAGAAAAGTAGTCAACGTGGTACATGAATCCTGACTAGAATTTTCTTTAAAAAAGCGAAATAATGAAATAACTTGTTTCCTGTAAACGTTAAAAGTTAACTAATAATTTGGAAATAAATATTGGGAGTATGGGAGAAACACAAGCAACTTTAAATGTATTTACAAGCCAAGAAATGTAATCGCGATATCGAAATGCGAATTCCGTAGCTTATTAGCCCAGAACTTTTATAAATACGTTGCATGGATCACGTGCAGACTTTTTTACAAGGGAAGTTGATGTTTTGAGTATTATGACTTTATGAGATCACAACATACACATACATACTATTATACACAGAGAATGACATGTAGATTACTAAGTAATTGGTTAAATAAAATTACATTAAAGGGATTCAAATCGAATACAAAATGGTGAATATCAAGTTGTTGCCTAATATAGAGTCTAACCGAACCTTCGTGAGAAAATCTGAACTGAGAAATTCAACAGCTTCTCAACTTCACATCATCTTTAGGAAAGAGAGTTGTGGACCAAGAGAAGGAAAGTGTAATCCATTGGGAATAATTAAGTATTCCTAGATTTTCACAAGACCTGATATGGAGATTGCTAATTTCCAGCTACGAGGATTTATGAGCAGAGTTTTCTTCGAGTGGGGAATAGAGGGAAAGCAAGTTTTAAAGAAAAACCAAGCCGAGACGAACAGTTTAGATAAATTGGTTCCCACGAAAACCTCAACTCAATACGTGTTTACTCCTAAAGGAGAAGTTGGAAGATTGGAGGCTTCGTGGCAGCATGCTTACCTTGAATTCAAGACTGCGAAGGGTTAAGATAATACATTTCGGAAGACATCTTGATCCTTACAGACAGTAGAATTTTCTTTATTAATTAAAAAGTTCACGTTTGGAGTAGAAAAAGCAGAATAAACAATGCTTCGTTTTGTGCTAAGTGTCTCAGTGTATTTCATTAGATTCAACTTGTAGAAGCAGTACACAAATAAACTATACAATTTGTGAGTTTAAGAAACTTTTTGGAAACGACATTGATATCTTTTAAAGCCACAACCCAATTAATTTTCTCCAGAATATATGGCAATTATATTTGATTATTCCAAACCTTACGTAGGTAGAAACTCTTTGTGAATATAATTCTTCTTTGTTGTAACTTTTCAAGGTTGAAACACTCGCACCAATAATTTTAATCGTGTTCTAAATATAGAAGGTTACATTTGAAACATATTAATTTTCAAAGTAATGTTGGATGGCTTCTAACTAAGTTGTTGGAACAACTTTTGGATAAATTATTTGATGCTGTAGACATGTATTCTAATTTTGTTCCAAGACTTTATATAATGTAATCAAAGCGCTAAGTTTGGAGAATTCCATTGATAAAATATAAAACATGCAAGTTTTCTGGTCCCTGAAACACTATTTCCTCTACGTTTGTTAAAATTACATTTCCCATTGAACATAACACCAAGATTCTTCATTTCACTAACTTTAACTAAACTGCGTGACAGTTGCTAGGGAAAAGCTGCAACTCGGCATTTATGTTTTCTCTGCGGCTGTGTATCTGAAAGAAGCGACCAGTAGATGGTACTAGGGAGTAGTCTTGATGAGTGTGAGTCGAGTGCTTTTATCAGACAATTCAGTTATAATCAGTCGGAAGGGCGTAACAACGATAGATGGTCGAACACAGTAGCGGTATGTTTTAGTGCAATCCTGTAGTGTAAAATAAATTTTTGATTAGAAGATGGCAGGAAGGAGTCATCAGTGATTATGATCGTGGAAGGGCAGTTGGTCGCCTTGAGGCAGGTCAAAATGTCACGGAGGTTGTTTGTGCGATAAGAGTCGCACCGATTGTGATTTTCCGTCTGAAAAAGGCACTGTTTCAAGAGGAACGATCGTGCCTCTGAATAGTGAAGGTCGAAGGAGAAGGATCACAGTGCAAGAGGATCGTTATGTAGCCCTATTGGCTAAAAGAAAAAGATCTGCTACTACTGTGCAGATTACTCAAGATGTTGCAAGTGGGTCAGGCACCCGTTTATCCGTCAGAACCATTTTAATACTACTGAATAGTGTCTGGTTACATGTTCGGAAGCCAATTCTGTGTGTGCCATTATCTACAGAACATCGTCGTTCCAGATTACAGTGGCGTAAATAACCCCATGATTGGGATCAACGGCAGCGGCCAACGGTGATATTCTCAGATGAATCCCGGTTCAGTGTGGTGGTCGATTCGGGACATCAACTAGTCTGGAGAGAATGTATAACCTGTTCCCCATTCTCCCCAGGAAAATGTATGTCCTGAATCAACTGGTCTGGACTGAGAAAGAATAAATGCCGAATTCCAGCTGTTTCATAGCAATTATCAAACAACGTATCTTTACATCATATATGTTATATCTGTTCATGCAATATTGAGTTTTATTTGTGTAGCTGATGAACAACATTTTATCTGTGTTAATTTTCATATTAGATCGTTAGGAAGACCGAAACGACGTTAGAACAATAATATTAGGAGGGATCTTCGAGAAGTAGGTGTTTGTGATGAAAACTGTTTTGATCTTGCTCAGGATAGAATCTTATAGAGAACGTTTGTTACAACGGCGATGAACTTGTGAGTTCCGAAAGCTAAGGAGTAAGTAATTTTCATTTTATGTTTATAGCACGATAAGTTAACAATGTTGATATCGTTTTGAAATAATGAGTTATCATTCTTGTTATTTACCTCCCTGAATATTTTTATATCATCACCATATAATAATAACCTTGATTGTTTTACTAGCAAGCATAAAACGTTTATAAAGATATTAAGTAACAATGGTACCAAAGACGATCCCTCTTGTATTCCATTATTTATATTTGAGTAATCAGACTTTACATTACCTATTTTCACCTTGAATGTTCTATTTGTCAGGTAATTGTCAGGTAATACAGCTACGAGATAAACCTAGTTTGTCTAGCTTATTAATATTTGATGATCAACACTATCGAAGGCTTTGGCTAGATCGATATAGATTACATTACATTGTGATATGCTTTAATATGCCCCTGTATAAAGTTCGGTAACTGTACTAGGTTCGTTAACTCCGATTTGCTTGGAATAAACCCATACTGATTGGAGTGAAATTTGTGCTATAAGTTAAACTGTAAATATTCAGTAATTATAATTTCGAATATTTTAGCTAATGCATTCAATATTGTGATAGGTTTGTAGGTACCAATTAGGTCTGTAGAGCTTTTGTATATAGGTATAATAATAATATGTTAAAATGCAAGGTAAAAATTCGTGTATGTTCTAACAAAATAACATCGACAAGCTATATAGAATTTTAGAGCTTTGTAGTAACTATATATATTTCTTTTCAGTTTTGAACCCAAATTTTGTTAGTATGTAAAATCATTCCAATTGTTTTTTTTAATGGTTAATGACCTGTATATGTTCTAAACCATGACTAGTGTGAGGAATGAGTTCCTCGGTGTGAACTCTTTCGGGAAGAGAGATGGGGAAAGCAGAGGCTAAAGCGTTATTCCGGGTATTATTTTAGTGAAACTGAGAGAAACTCTGGGAAACATTTATCGTTGTAGCCGATAGTATGATTCGAAGCTGAAAGTCAGCCCAGTGTTGACATTACTAAGTAGACGATATAGACTCAGTCCCGTTAAATTGTCTAAAAATTTAAGCCCAAATTGATAGAGTTTAAATTCCTATAATATATATGTTTTTCAAACTAGATAATTTTGTTGTGACTGGAGCATCAAAGGCATATTGTTTTGAATCAAATTACCAGAGAACATGCTCTCATATACAGAAATTTATCCACGAATGCTAATGTGTACTTGAAGCGTATGCGCAAACAAACAACTAAGAGACATTTCCTAACAAACAAACAAACAAAAAAATACGAGTACATTTTTATATATAACCAGAAAAATATGAGGCATAAAATATTCTTATTTTGCACAAAAGCGGACTTTAGTCTAACATGTTTACGCGCAAAGTATCAATATTTTATGAATCATATTTTTCCTGTGATTTATAAAAATGTACTCGTGAATTGTTTTATTTGAAAATGTCACGTAGACGTTTGTTCACACATACGCTTCATTTATTTTGTGTATATATCACCAGCAGAATTTGAAATTATCTTTAAGTTTTTATAAGTAACTCTCCTGACAGTGCAAAGGACTGATCGTATACATATATCAGTACAAAACCCCGTTTGGGGTAAAAGGAAGAGTGATGCAAGAATCCTACTCACAAAAGAAATATATATTTTGCGAGTTACTTTCTTTGTGTCACTATGGCGAAAGTATTGCCTTTGTAATAAAATTAAGAGACAGTATCCTTCCGCCATAGTGACACAAAGAAAGTCACTCGCAAAATAGATATCACTTCTTTTGTGAGTAGAATTCTTGCATCACTCTTCCTTTTACCCCAAACGGGGTCATAAAAAAAATGACTGTAACACGAGCCATCTATGCCGATGCTCCTCTCTCCTGCACACGCGCTACAACATGTAGGAGACACGTGCACTGTAAATACAACGGAGAAACCACATCTGCGAGGTTGCTTCTGTGGCCTGGTGGTTAAGGCGTCGAGTTGGTAAACAGAAACGCCCTGGTTCGAGTCCCGGCGAGGTTAACACTAGATTTTCCTTTCAGAATATATTTTCATGTGTTTATATATGTTTATATTCGTTATTAATAATTGCCTTCCTGCATTTTACGTACATTATCTTAAGTTAGTGACCATGGCGAAGTGGAGGTTAGGTAAGGTTATTTAAAACATACAGTAATTTGAATTAAAAGCTTTTTTTTTTTAAAAAAAAAAGAAAGAAAATATTGTGTTTCTCAGGGTTTTTACTTCCGAACTTACAAAATTTTATTTAAAAAAAAAAACAATCGATCGGGATTTGAACCCGCGAACCCACGCGCCGGAGTCAAGAACGCTAATTATTAGGCTACAGAGGCTTCGCGCTTGCAGTGATGGAAACAGATATTTATTGGAAACGGACAGTGGTCTACAAGGACTCCTGCTTCTAAACGTGATTTATAGCATTCTGAGTATATTGTAACAAGTCAGTCAATGTTGAATGATTTTGTTGAAAACTATTGCCTATAAAATACAGTTTGTTTCGATTAAAGGACGAGGTGCATAACCGATAATGTGTAGCATTTGTTCTCATAGCAACAAGAGGCAGGATGCAATCCCGCACAAAACATGCATTTATATTCTTGACAGAAAGTACATTTTAAATTACTCACCATGGGAACGTGGAGGTTAGATAAAATTAGGTACGGTCATGTATCTTTACATTTTTCTCCTTTACGTCATGCCCAGATGAATGGAGTAGAGGCGAGGAGTGTTCTCCGTACGGGCTCGTATATAAAAACTGGCACGTGTCACTATGGCGGAAGGATGCAAGATCGATTTTGCTCCATATATCGAAAATCGTAACTCCTATAAAAAAATCTAAGCTTGGATTTACCCCCATATTCATGGGAGCCTGCAATGGACCCCTAAAAAACCCCGGTACCACCCATTTGGGGCTAAAACAAAAAGACACACAGAATGACGGACATACCTTTCTATCATTTGTGAAACTTTTGTGATTCGGTTAAAAAAGTCTTAACTTTTGAACCGTTCCACCGATTTTATGATACGCTGTTTGAAACGTATTGAAGCGTAAAATAAGATCCAGTATGTTTCGACCGCCTATATCGTCTGGAGTCAGTGCTATCCTAAAAAATGTGAAATTTTGATATTTTTTTCAAAGCGCCCTAGGGGTTCCCAAGGAGATCCTACAGACCCAATTTTTTCCTGTGTCTTAGCTTTCAAATTAAGTTCAAGCATCAAAATCGGACTTATACTTCGGTAGACCCGAAACTAACTGTGTACTATATGAGTGCCGCTAACAGTGTCCTTTCCTTTGCCAGCGTCACTCGAGGAACTGCCGTTCTTCATGATGAGGCTTTACAATTGTTATTAATCATCAACTGAGCGTTCTATATCTTTGATTATTTTTTTCAAAATGCAGTAACTTTAAATTAAAAATATATCAAAGCTTTTATCAGTGAAGTTTTTAACAAACCTTTCTTTTTTAACGTAGTACGATTTTCGTAACGAACTGTCTTGGTCCAGGCTGAGATAGGATAAGGGAGTATGTGTGCCATGCTCAACTAGCCTGAATTGTCCATCCTGACGTGGCAACGGAAGTATGCTCTTAAAATCTCAGTTTGCATCAATGGCCTCTCGATTAGAATGCAGCAATGTATGTAAATTTCATTGATAACAGGAGTTTAATATTTGCAATATCTGGAGTAGATCTTTGGCGTCCATGTACTATCAAACCGTTACTCAAAAAGGTATGATAAAGGTGCCACTGTCGCCTGACGTAAACCCCTACGACTTAATTTCTTTAGAGGTATCTGAAGAATGGAGTGCTTAGAAAAATCTACGAACACTTTCTGATCTTACTCAAATAATCTTAGCTTGGTAGCCACCGAGACTTTTGTTTTATTTTGTAAGATACGCCTCACAGTGTACTCCGTAATATTGTTGCTTTTCTGCGACATGTTCGAGCCACATTTCGAAAATATTATGACTTAAACTCCCATAACAGTGGAATATCACCATCAACTGTTACCTGTCTTTCATTTGTATTTATTTACTAATCTTTGTGCTAAATGGTATCACAAGGTTTACCCTGCGCTCGCATTTTTTTTTTTCGCAAAACGCGAAGGATCTTAGTACTATTTTGACAAATCAAAGTGATAAAGGGAATTCATGATAGAGAGATTCTAAAGCAGTAAGCCAGTACACGTTCTTAACCCCTCTTGAAATTGTTTAAGAAACATTTGACCACACCACATGAAGTCTGCTGTTTCCTTCGTTTGCTCAAACTATAAGGAACCAACGATAGTAGATTTTGCCTGACACAATTAATTTTAACAGAAAACTAAAGATTTGTGTTTGTGTATCTAGCATATATTGTGTGTGTGCGTGTATCAACCATCATATCCCTCCCATTTCAACAGTGGTCATGCCCCTGCTCCATTCTCTTTCTTTCAAGAAATTCCGACTTGATCACATATTTAGCCACTCCCCAAATCTGAAAAAAATTGACTAATTCATAATTTGTTTACTGTATGCTTCAGATGTAGGAAAATATTAAATTGAATAATTGAATTGTTATTAACATCCTAAACGAGCTGGTAAGCTACTAAGGACGGGACCTACAGTTTAACGTGGTTTCAGAAGTACTTTGTTCCTGTTGGGAATCGAACGTGGGATCCTTTAATTACAAGGCAGTGAGCGTTACCACTCGCCCACCGTGGACACGAAAGTATCAGATATATCACTAATTCCTTCATCTACCTGTCATTTTCCTATTACTTAGGACTATTTATAACGTAAGCCCCAAGACCTGGTCACGAAGTCGAGAATCATGGATCAGCGTGGGCTGTTCGGGTTTAAGTTCTGCTTATGCTGAATACTCTTATAGATGTTTCTGTTGGTTTAACTCAGTGACACGAAATGAATGTCAAGATGGTACCTTGAATAAAGGCGAGGATCGCTAACTCCTTTTCCGTTTTACGAACGCAGTAAAATTTATTAACGAAATAGAACGAACAGTTTAAATCTTTTCCATTTTATGAGATAACGAGCGGCTGGGAAATACGCAGATCCATTAAAATTTCCAAAAGAAACCTCTTAACTCCCTCAGAGTAACAGCGAGCCTGTTTATTTACCGCTGGTAGCACAACAGTAGTCAGCTACCTAAAGGAATCTAAGAAGACTTCAGGATTGAAGATTTTCGGCTCAAGATCATCTAAATTGAGAACAATAATTCTTCTAACGCTATAATTTTATTTAACACTTCATTGGTTTGTCTTTTTAATGGGAAATCCGTTTCTTATGTAGGAAACAATAAAATTTACTACTAATAGACCTAGTTCAGATTACCTGGCACTACACAATTCTTAAAGTAAATTTCTTTGAAATGTCCTACCTCACCTCCTGTCAAAAAATTAGGATCTATTTCAGTTTTCTTGTATGGCTAGCTCTTAAAAAAAAGGAGATAAAAATTAATTCAAATTTGGGTTCAGGCTCGATTCAACTGCCTATTTTCGTTAGAGTAAGGCTAATATGATAGTTTAGCGCTATAGCATAAAGGGCATTTACATAGACTTAAGATTTAAGTTGAGCGATCTCGTTTTACGTATTCGTTTCCAATCTGATGGTATCACAATGTTTTTGTACAGTGCTTTTATACACTTCTGCAAATTTAATCATATATTATATCTGAATTTTATTTTCTTCTCGCATTTTCATTATTTTTCACCTTCGTTTTTGATACATATATTAACAATGTGCAATTATCATTACAATCCTCTCTCTTTTATTATATTCCCTTCAGTACGTCATTGGGACGATCTTAAGTCTATATCGTAAACTGTTTTGTGTTTGATTTATTTTGCTTAGTGAGTAGTAGAATTGATTCACTTTTTACCTGAAAAATGAAAAGTAGTTTACGTAAGATTTATAAACAAATTAAAACAATTTCAGAAATGCATATATTCATTCTTGAGATTCAGAAAATTCAATATGCAAGAACTAGACTGTCGCACCTTAAAAAAAATGAAGGTAAAAAAAACGGAAGGTTTTGGGAACCCATACACAGGCTAAACGGCTGAAGCTAGAAAAAGAAAATTTGGTATGAATATAGATCATCACTAGTACGCTAAGAACATATTAAAAATGTTGAAAAACTTTCCATCTTGGATTCAAAATGGCCGCCAAAATGAATTTTTCATAGAATTCACAGCCTATACGGCTAGAGATAAAAAACGAAATTTGGTATGACGGTACATCATCGGTAGGTTTCGAAAAATATTACAAAATGTCTCTACAGACGCCATCTTGGTTCCAAAAATACGGACCTCGAAAATTCATTTTCAACACCGTTTGAGATGGACATACGAAATTTGACATAAGGTTATATTATCAAGAGTAGTCTAGAAAAATATTATAACATTTTGAAAAAGTCGCCATCTTGGATTCAAAATGAACGCCCAAAAACATTTACCTCGCCATTCGAGCTAGAGAAATGAAATTTGGTACGAAGGTGTACACCATCACAAGTAAATCACGACAATATAAGAAAATGTTTTTAAAAAATCGCCATCTTTAATCCAAAATGGCCGCCCAAAAAACAATTTTTCAAACAACTGAAACTAAAGAAACTAAATTTGGTATATAGATGTACCATCAAGAGTATGTTACAATAAATGGGGGAAATTTATTCTATGGGAGCGCAGCCCCCAGGGGGTATGGGGACAGATCTGCACCATGGAGGCTCAGTCCCCATTCTTTCCTTCGGTGTGTCGTTCAGCGTCCAGTACTATTGCACTTCAGTAGTTTCAGTCTACTATGAGTTAGCCCATTCACTTTCTGTTAATACTACCAAAGCATCTCTATTATATCTATAACAAATGGAAAAATAATTAAATTCTAAACAATGTATATGACCCAGGATTTTGTCGTGTTTGATACCTCGTATAATTGTGACATAACATTTATTATTATTATTTATGAAAATGAGAAAAGGTATGCTTAAGCTTATGCAAACTCTTCTTACATTCTTCTTTATAAGATAGTAAGAGGTGCATACAGTGTATTCGAAAATGATAGTCATAAGCTACATGATTAATTCCTCGGAAGGAAACAGGAAAATAGGTTCAATTGAAGAAACGTTAAAAATATGCGTAGTTTCTGAGATAGATACATCCACATGTGTTATTATGTCATCACTAATGACGTAATAGTTGGAAAAAAATAACGCTAAAGTTTGTCGTCTTCGTAAATAGCATTCAAATTAATGTCCTAGTAGTGCATTCCCATATGCATGATAGATGCAGCTTCCAGATGTTTTTTATATTTGTCCCCGGCACAATGTAAAATACTTAAAAATGACACCCTTACGTGAGTAACCCTGTTTATACTGCATTCCCTCAACCATAAGGTTTACCAGAATTTCATCCTAGGCTACGACGTGTTTATTTACTAAGTCAACATGTATCACGTCATTATTTATTGAGATATTACAACATTTGTGATATTGACGCACAAAATGTGGGTGATTGCAGAACTGCGCATGTTTCTACATTTGAGAAAGGGACGTTGAAGAAATCTGTATACACTGCACAATTTTTGGAATATTCAGTCTTGGATATAGCAGGGCTCAAGTCATTGACGGCATCATGCCGCCTTAGTCTACTGTTAACAGTATTGGGAACATCAATCTCTGCAGTTCATTCTCTCACGCTTTTGCAAGCATGTAGTGCCAAAATAAACCTTTTCTGCGCCCTCGATTTGCTATATTATTTTCATATTTTCATGTAAGCCATTTTGTGACATATTATTTTGCAACACCCTGTATATCGTGTTTCGAAAGAAACGCTTACAGTACATGGGAATTGTAAAATTTGACCTTCAGGGTGGGTACATATATAATTTCGTTTTCACGTAGAAAGCAAATCACAAACTTTCAAAAGCTTAAAGCACTTCTTTAAAAATACATGTTTATATGGCGGCAGCGTGTTTACATTTTTCAACAAATTTCTTGACAAGGCTTAACACTACTAATGAAGGTACTCATATCTCTCCTATTATAAACTTCACTTCTGAGAGTTCAAAAACGTTGCTCACTGCTTCTGATGTCTGTATTTGAAAGGCATCTGAAGAAAACCTGACTACCGCTAGGCACATCTTGTTTATTCAAAAAGTGCTTTAAAGAAGATATGTTTATCCTAGTAAAGCTGGTGAATTCTGTTTATTGCAGAAAATGCTTCCTTCTTCAGCTTTAAGAACGTCTTTTCTAAGAACATTCAAAGTCTTTTGGGATTCTACCGTTCTCTGTTTTTCCTAGATTTTTTTTCTACTTTTAAATTTCTTTTTCACTTATTCATTTTACTACTTCTTTCTATTTCGTTTCTCGTTTGCTTTTGCGTTTCGTATTTTTTCTTCTTATTTTGCCTTCATTCGTTTTTTTCTTTCTTCTATTCAATAATCTTATTTCGGGAATGATTGGAGCCCTTCGCATTTCAACGGAGAGACAGAACGAGAAAAGAGACTATTTTACGAATCGTCGTACAGTCTTGGCAGATCTTAAAGGAGGGAAAAAACTTCTACCCGTAATTTGTATTGCACTTTTTCACACATTAGTGGTGTATACGAGAAAGGGTAAGGCAGCGGTATTTGATATTTCAATTCAGGAAACTAATTAAATTGGAAGTCTTAATACATTTTACAGCAAACATAATGTCAAACTTCGACTGTTCATAACTCAAATCTATACAGAACAGTGCCAGAAAACATAAATAGCAAAGCATCAACGTAAACAAGTCCGCTGTTCGGTCGAAATTATAGTTCGCATTAATAGATAATTGAACTGATGGATTTTAATACATTCATTGAAGATTTGTTATGAATGATATGTACCTCGTTAAAACATTTTTTAAATTAATTTTTCGTTTTATCTTAAACCTTCAACCTTGTCACCTTTGATAAAATGATCTATGGAAGCAAGATATTAAGTGAAGATCTGAGAAATAAATGTATTTGAAATTTGGTACGAAGGTGTACACCATCACAAGTAGATCACGACAATATAAGAAAATGTTTTTAAAAAATCGCCATCTTTAATCCAAAATGGCCGCCCAAAAAAAACAATTTTTCAAACAACTGAAACTAAAGAAACGAAATTTGGTATATAGATGTACCATCAAGAGTATGTTACAATAAATGGGGCAAATTTATTCTATGGGAGCAAGATATTAAGGCTGCAGATCACCCCCGCCATCTTGGTATGCACTTTCCATTGATTAACATGGGAATGGTTTTACTCGTCTTATATCTTTCAGGAGCATACTTTTAACTTCTGTTTTCGCCCAGTTTATCGTCATGTTCTCTTTTACTCATGCTACTTTATAGAAATGCAATATTTTACACAGGAACAGTATAATTTCCCGTTAACATATTGTGATTTATATAGCAAACTATTAATAATACATTATAATTATATATTTGGAGAAACTTCACAAACCAAAACTATACAAGAGTCAAAATAACCACCAAGACAAATTTTGTGAAAGCAGAACTTAAATATTCTACATCCGAGAGGCATAAAATGAGTAAAACAATTCCCGTGTAAATCAATGGAAGGTGCATACCAAGATGGCGGGGGTGATCTACAGCGTTAAGTGAAGATCTGAGATATAAATGTATAACATTATTTTGATCCCAGGATTTCGCGATTATTGGGTAATTATATCATTATACTTTTCTGCTCAGTTTTATAATATGTCTAGTAAATGGAGAATACACAACCCCCGTGGATCAGTGGTAAATGTCGTAGACTTCGGATTTATGTTAGAAGATACACGAGTTCAAATATCACTTTTAGTCATCGCAACTAAGATTTTGAAGGTCTTGTCTCAGCTTCGCTAGGAAAATGGCGAGATTGTACCTTCTCGTCTTCGTGTCTTATTCTTTGTCCCGGAAGAGTGGTAGCGAGATACATTATTTTTCAGACTTGTAATTGCCTTAAACCAAAGCTGCTATTCCTGACCACTATTATCAAATTAATTAACGATATGTAACAAATATATATGTAACATGCATTTTTGTAACTTCTTTTTGTACTTCTTTACTTAAACAGTTGGAAGATAATAAGAAACTTCACTTAATGTAATGCATACAGTTTATATGTCTGGTGTGTGATTGAAGGAGACTTCGAACAGATTTTGAGATTTAATCAACCTCAGTAGTTATTTTTACACTTGGTCACGGTGACGTCATCAACTGTCCGTAGCTCAGTTGTGTGTTCATTGTCGTTTCACGTCATTGCGGTGTTGCCAGAGGTGTTGCTAGATGAGTCATACGAGGTTGCCACATCTGTTGATATGAGGTTTCGTCGCGGTGACGCCATCAGGAGTGGAAGTCCCCCATCATTGAACGAAAAGTGTAACATGGTCGCGGTGACGTCATCCAAGGCTGGCCCCTGGAAATTCGCATTGCATAAAAGCACAGGAAAGGGTGGTGAGTCGGGAAGTTTTACAAGTAAATATACGTATGGAGTGTAAACGAAAATATAGACAACAGCCTTATAGTGAGAGGTATTTACTAAAGTAATTATCGCTTTCTTGCGGACAATGAACCATGCAGAAAGGGAAATATTCTTAACTATTTTCTATTGAGTGTTGTATGATATGTTGGATAAGCACTGTTCTACGAAAGAGATCGGAATAAAGTGTGATCATGGAGAAGAACGAGGAAGATCAGCTGCACAAAATATAGGCAATGGAGAAGTGTTAAACAGAGTAAGATTGATACAATGCAATAAGTTGCAAAGAAGAGGAAAAAGCCATTTAGATTTTCTGTTACTTCGAGTTTGCGTACTGAAGGATGTAATAAAGATAAGTCGAAGGAGACAGAGGACGAGACTACAAGGATATATAACTTCATAAGAGTATTAAAGAATATTAGCAGTATGTTAATGAAAATGAACAGAAAATATAGATAAACGGAGAAAGCAAAACATTCTTGAAGGTCTTGCCACTTTCGGTAAAATACGAGCGATGAACATGAATCAGTCATTTACAAGAAGAACAAAGCAATCTCAATGAGAAACAAAATAACCATTTAGCAGCATTTAAACGAATTCAATACATAACCTGCTTAAGTTTATCCTAACGTCTTCTTCATCCTCTACACATTCTATGTCTTAAAGTTAGGTACTTACAGGATGGAATAGTAACGAATTCTTGCCTGCTCTTCTTCTTTTTATTTCTTGTGTTTTCCTTTTCTATTTTCCTCGTTTCTTCGTCTAACAGCACAAACCAAGTCCTTAATAGTCGAACGTTTTCCCTGCCATTTGAACAAAGCACTTTGCTTTTGTCTTTCTATAATGAGGCTCATTTGCACAGCAGCGTTTTGTGTCCTCTTCAACTGTTAAAGTCATGGATTTATTTTATTCTTAGCTTCCATTACATTTAAGCTCTAATCTTCGAACGGATACGTTACAGGAAGGCATTTTTTCCCCTCTGGTCTCTCATCTTAAAGTAGCAAAGGTCGTGTCGAATCTAATATGAGCTGGTATTTAAAAATATGGAGGCTTACTGGCATTTATTAAGAAAGAAATTTAGAACTCTTAGGCCTATATGAAAAAAAAAATCCTTTGTAGCCAGAATTCTTGGCAATATTCTTACAAAAAAATATTATGTATATTGTAATATTTAATATACAAAATATTACAGATATGGCCCTATACAAAATAGGATATTTGTTAAGTCAAAAATGTTAAATTCCATTAAGTCTTAGATCAAATCATCAGAATTACAATAAAGTTGTATATAAACAATATTTTCAAGTCAAATAGCGTTTGGGTCATTTTAGCTCAAATCACCCGATGCCTCCAGGGTGACCTCAGATGCGAATGATTTTCTTTCCGCAAATAATATGGGTCAAATTAGATAGAAATGTAAAAAATATAATTTGTGCTCCTTTCCATTCCAGAGATGACGAAGGAAGGTCGAAAATGATATTTCCTATTTGTGACTGTCGTTTTAAATCACAGACTTCCATAAATAAAATGTATAATTTCTGCTTTTGTTGTCCAAATGACCTGAAAGAAGTACTGCGCATACTGTTTTCGCCCCCTTAACCGATTCTAATGAAATTTTGTATGTAATAACTAGACTATATAGGAGTTTCAATAAGCCAAATCTTTTGTGCATACCGCTTCCGGTTATCATGGAAAGCGCATCCAAAAATGACCATTTCCGGATTCTAATTTTTATAGTGTTGTTCAAAATAAATTGTGATATCTCAAGAATGGCGTCAGCTATCGAATCCAAATTTCGTATGGAAAGTACCAATATGAGAATGTTACAATGTAAATCGCAAGACTAAATATTTAACTGTTTTGGATATACAAATTAGGTTCCTTAAGTAAACGCTTAATTTTCGTTATAAAATTGCACTTTCCTCAGGAAACCATCAGCTCCCGCTAATTGCAAAACGATACTTCGCTCAAATAATCTCCATATAATGTAGAAAAACACAATCCAAAAATCATTTTGTAATTGATGGGGGCTGATAGTTAGAATAAACATTTTATACTCTAATGATGTTATCTTGAGGATTCTAATTTATATAGTGTTGTTCATAATAAATTTCGTTATCTCAAGAATGGCGTAAGCTATCAAATCTAAATTTTGAATGACGTTTCTACGTCAAATGACATTATTCCAGCATAGTAATACCTGTGTAGTAAATGGCGATTGACAGTTACACAACACAGTTTTTCTTCTAAAAGGTATTTTCAATGCGACAAATTAGTTGTTCTTATATACCAAATATGTTCTACTTCAAACACGAATCGGGGTGTCAACCAGAAATTCTTGTGATGTGCTCATAATATCCGTACTTAACACATAAAATTTGGTTTGGATATTTTAAGAACTTCAGACATATGGTAGTTTATTTACCTGATTTCAAACATTTACTTCTAAATGAGGTACTCATCTTTAAAACATAAAATGTTTCTTGTAGCCATCAGCCCCTATGAACTAGATTTTCTTTTGAATATGTTCTTCTACATTGTATGGTGATTATCTGAGCGAAGTATCGTTTCGTACCTAATGTTGCTGACAGCTAAACTACACAGACATTCCTGAGATAAGTGCATTTTTATAACGAAAATTGAACGTTTAATTAAGAGAACTAAATTTTATCTTCAAAGCGGTTAAAGATATAGTCTTTTGGTTTACACTGCAAGACGCTCATTATACAAACACGTTCCACACAAAATTTGGATATGATAACTTACGCCATTCTTAAGATATCACATTTTATTTTGAACAACACTATAAAAATTAGAATCCTCAAGAATACATCTTTAGGGTATATTTTTTTTCTAACTATCAGCCCCATCAGTTACAAATGATTTTTGGATATGTTGTACATTATATGGAGAGTATTTGAGCGAAGTATCGTTTTGGAACTAGCGGGGACTGATGGCTAAACAACACAGAGTTTACTGAGGAAAGTACATTTTTATAACAAAAACTAAACGTTTACTTAAGGAAATTATTTTTTATCTCCATAACAGTTAAAGTTATAGTCTTTCGGTTTACACCGTAACATTCTCATTATATTAGTACTTTCCATACGAAATTTGGATTTAGTAGCTTACGCCATTCTTGAGATATCACAATTTATTTTGAACAACACTATAAAAATTAGAATCCGGAAGTGGTGATTTCTGGACGCGCTTTCCATGATAACTGGAAGTGGCATGCACAAAAGATTTGGCTTATTGATACTCCCATATAGCCTGATTATTAAACTAACTAACTAACTTTATGACTTATGGAACTCTCAAGTTCATCACCGCGGTAACAAACGTTCGCCATTGGATTGTATCGTGGGCAACATCAAGCCAGTTTTCATCACAAACACCTACTTCTCGAAGATCTCTTCTAATATTGTCCTCCCAACGACGTCTCGATCTTTCCAATGGCCTCCTTCCTTCCGGCTTTCCAACCAAGATAAAATATAATATTAGTTTTTTCCCCATCGTAGCTACATGGCCTGCCCTTCTTAGACGTCGCTATTTCATTATTTTTTTTTACATCTGATGAATCGTATAGTCCGTGGAGTTCATGATGCAGGCTCCTCCATTCTCCTGTCATCGCGTCCCGTTTCGGCCCGTATATCGTTCTCAAAACCTTATTTTCAAACATACGTAATTTGGATATTACAAACAAAATAGTCTGATTATTACATAGTTTAAACTGGTTATTACATACAAAATTTCATCAGAATCGGTTGAAGAACAGAAAACGGCCCTGATGCGCAGAACTCCTTTTGGAAGAAATATCTCAAAGACATACGCTTTCCTCCTGAAACTTCAGAAGATATATTCTGTTGCAGGTTTGATTACGAGATTCGTTAAATACACGATATTAAAAAAAAAAAGCTTGTAACGCTAATTGACGAAACATTAATTAATCAATTAATGTTGGTAATTAATGACAGTAGCACAATTTCACCTGTCACATACGAGTATAGTAGAGGTTCAGTGAGAACAGTTTCAACATTGTTC
>JAGDQP010033346.1:0-20722 GCA_022664845.1 Lepisma saccharinum
GTTCAGTTGGCATTACCTTATGTTTTGCTGTCCCATATGGAACTGAACAACCAGGGCTGCCTGCAACTCGATGTTCAGTGAATTTTGTTTGTGTGTACGAGGGTATATCATCAGATCTAACTATCGTTTTGGATATTAGATTCTTGACAGCCTTTCCTATTTCGTTCAAATGTATTTGATCAACAGGCAACATTCAGATTTCTTCGTAACCCTAGAATTACTATCACCATTACTGAACGGTTGAGAAGAGGATACAAATACTGATTGGAAATACTGTGCAAACGTATTAGCTATTTCTTCAATGTTACACAAATCTGACCTTAACATTTTAATGTATTTGGGGGAAGATGTTTTGTTTTGTTTTTAATAAATTTCCACAGTTAACCTGGATCATTATTGATATTATTTTTAGAATTGATATAAAGGTCTTATAGGCTATTTTTTCTTTCTTGACCTTCCTACACAATCGAACAAATTCCTGATAGCAGGGTTTCAAATTTTCAATTTTGTATGTATAGACTTTATATGATAAATTGTTTTAACCTTGAATTTACTAATAATGTCTTTAGTAAACAAGCAGAGATACTTTGCGACAGAGTTTCTTTTGCATGGGACAGAGTTGACAAATATTTCATAAATGATATCTTAAAGTTTACTATACTAACTAAGTCAGTAACATTATTATACTCTGTTAAGCATTCCCAATCAACTTCCAGTATACTTTAAGGTAGATTTAATGTACTTTATGACATGGTTCTTTTTGCGCCCTTAATTTAGTAAATATTGTCGTCGTTATCTTGTTGAAAACTTTTAGTAAATCATAGGAAAACTGTCACTTTACCTTCCCCCTCTGAAAACCACAAGATCGGCGCGCATGGGTACCATGGTACCATAAAGTACCATATTTATTTACACTATAAAGTACTACATATAAAACTACCAGAATCACACTACTTTACTCTCTCAGTCCCAGAGGTAAAGCACACCGTATCTGATGTATTCTGATTCCTGCAAATGAAGCGATTACTTTGCTGACAGTATGCGGAGTACTTGTGTTTACCACTACACAGGCAGCAGCATCGTCCACGTTTCTTCGCTCCTTGATTGAGAAATTATGAAGTGTAGGTCGTTTAGAAAGAGACATGTGATCATTAGAACCGACAACCATTTCTTATTTTAATATAAAATGAAATTTTTAAAATAGTTACACAAAAAGTTCAAGATTGAATCAAATTGACTCATGCTTGATCTTCTTAAATTATTACACAATAAATACATGGGTTCAACGACATTTTATACCATAATACTTTTGGACACGTACGTGAAGAATACACAAAATTTCACTCTTCAAATTAATGACTAAGAGACAAAAATTATGTTTTGACTGTATGGATCATTTTTGACCTGATCTTGTCGTTCCGAGGGATAAACGACAGAAAATAAGAAATACGTTTTCATTTTTTGTTTCATTCTTTCTTTTCTTCTTCTTTTTTTACTAAGTGGTCTTTATCGATGTTACGCACGAAACTTCAGAAACAACACAAGCAAAACACGAATTAACTTCTATAGCCAGGAGAGGTTATTATACGTGATGTAATTTATATACCTACTGTAACACAGGGTGGAATTTATCATTAAAATAGATTTTCCAAAGGAAGATAAGCTTAGTAGAAAGGGAAAACGAATGACCATGTACTGTTGAAATAGGAAAACGGATTTCGCTTTATCATTTGCCCCCCCCCATTAGGGGGAGCCCACTTCAACTTCGGGGGGGGGCAGAGCTCCCAAGGCTCCCCCGGGATGGGCGCCCTTGGATGTAGTCTAGGCTGTAGAGGAAACTTTTGACCCAAAATTGGTAACTTTGGGAAAATTAGATTATAATTTCCATTCTTCTATATAATCTTACTCTATGTCCCCGCATGTCCGACCCTTGCTTCATGTAATATGGTCATCATATCAAATATGGCTGTCGTCGGATCATGGTAAGGAAAAAAATGATATATACGACACATAACGACGTATATACACCAATGTTGAAATTTTGCTCTTGGGACAGGCCATAACGCAGAAGGACTTCTGGTGCCGAAGTTGTCATTGATGAGTTGAAAGCATGTAAAACTATTTATACACACAGTAAAGTGTTTAACACACAGTGAAGTATGCTAAATTGCGTGCAAAAGAAGGGAAATTTAGAAACTTATATGTAGAGAACAGTTGAAAGAGATTTGGTCATGGCAATCCATGACACTGAGAAAGCAACTACATACATGCATACAGTATATACCGTTGAACAAATGTATAAGTTAATGTCTTAAAAATTGCGTCCAGTAGATAGTCACCGCTTCTCTCAAATATACCTGCAGCAGTCTAGGAAAATTCTGCATAGCTCGACCTAACATGTTCACAGGAATCCGAGCGAGTTCCTCACGGATCATTTGATTCAGTTATTCTGTTATATTAGGTCGACTATAGTATACTATACTCCTAAAGTGATCCCAGAAAGAAAGTCCTAGACTGTCATATCAGGGGTTTTGGGGGGCCATGGTATATTTTCTTATTCGGAAATTACCCAGTGGCCAAATAACTGTCGTAGAAATATATGGCCCAGTCCTTCTCACGAATGTGTGGAAATCGATAGCGTTCCTACAAAACAAATGTGTACAACATAACAACACAGTGATCAGACATTACGACCACAGTGAGGCAATCTCCAAATTCCAAAAATAAAGGCCCATGTTTTCCCACGAAGACACGGCGTACCACATGGTTATTTTGTTGCTGGGTAAGGTAACTCTGTGTAACTGAGGGGATTTTACTCAAGTCAATAAAGGAATTGTGCTTATTCACGAAGCCATTACGATGGATGTGGGATTTGACCGATATCCATAGCTTTTTAATTTAATTGCAGTCCTCGTTCACCTTGGTCATCAGCTGCTCACGAAATTGTCTACATTGTACGTGATCATTGTATTTCAGGTGTATGAGCTAGCAACTTGTAAAGATGAACTTTAAATCTCGGATCACTATTTGGTGCACATTTGTCCAATACATACATAGGCAGACAGACTGGTGTCGAAAGAAATGCTGCGGGTTTCTGACAGCCTCAATAGTCTCTTGTATATTGAAACTGCGCGGTCGTGCTGGAGATGTCTTCTTAAGAGTCGAACCAGTTTCCTCAAAATTACGTACCTATGTATTAATTGAATGGGTGAATGAAACGTGTTTATGCTGCTAGGTTAAAATGCCATCGAAATTTGGGACAAGCGGCAACCAAACTGTCGTTCTTCTTTCAATTATGGTTAAACCACCAACGGGCAATGAGCTCACTAGTCCGCTCCACTGCCCCATAACTAAATGGCAAGATGTCTCTTCCACACTTTTGTATCTTGTGCTGCGCTATATAACTTACAATGTTACAAGCTTATTTTTAAGACACCCTTTTATGTATTAAGCATCATTAATAACCACTATGGAAGAAGAATGATAGTTGTGTTTGATGAATACGAAACGTCCCTGAGAAAAAAGAATTCAGATCACAGAAGAATTATATGCATATCTTCGGGTGGAATTATTCCTACTACTACTATACTACATAACCGGGTTGGAGTTACTGGTCTCCTACGAGGCAGCTCCCTAGGTGGCTGATAGGGAAATACCGACCCGATAAGATAGGTACCTGAAATATTCCGGGGCGGACCAAAATCAGTACTGCTGCCTTGCAGTTAGTACAGGGATTTGCGAAGGCTAGGGGAAGATAACTCCGAACAACAAATATCATGGTGCAGGGAAACAGCTTCACCATTACCACCCTGATGCTGAAGATGAGTGACATCGCCAAGGCTCAGAGATGGACAGAGGATAACATCTTGAATGTCTGCGAGATCGTAGAGCTGACAACTCGAAACCGCTAAATCATGTCAAGAAATAGTAACAGATTATTCATGGATTCTTGTGGGTAAAATATTCCGGAGGTAAATTAGTCCCTCATTCGGATCTCCGGGTAGAGGCTGCTTTAGGGGGTTCCAAGAACAGAATTAAGAAATACCTTAGAATAGGAACGTGAAACGTACGATCGTTATACAAAACTGGCTCTCTTCAGGTGGCGGCACGCGACACCAAGAAGTACGAGCTGGACATATTAACGATACAAAAAGTCCGATGGGAGGCTCAAAATAGCATCCGACAGGCCAAATACACTTTCTACTATGGGGGAACAAAATCTTACGATTTCGGAATAGGATTCCTCTTTAAGATCAGTTTCCTGCGACAGTTCAGAATATAGGGTTCGTAAACGAAAGACTATCCTACGTTACGATACGTACCCTGTTATGTAAGATATAATATAAAAGTTTTGAACAATTATTGCACGAAACAGCGTTAGTTTGTTGACATGTCCTTAAGAAGGAATATAACAAGACAATTGAAGTTCGATATACGAATATTATGGTTTCACTCTTATAAGTTCGAACGTGTCGGGCTGTGATATAAATGGCTGTTAATTATGTGGTTCATAGAAAACTACATTAGGTAATGATAATTAAGCAAATTTGCTTAGATAATTGTTTATTTGTTGGTCAAATTACAGCACTTTTATTATGAGAATAATAATATATAGACATTTTATATGTTTGATGAATTGAGTTCTAAAGCATATAACAATGTAAACACCAATTAGCAATGCAAAGTTACTTTGAATAGAAGTATTTTCGAATATGGAAATAGTGATAAATATTAATGAATGGCATAATAATACTAATATCTCTCCTGATCATAAGCAATGATTGTTTGAATCAATAAGAAAGACTTTGACATGCAAAAGCCATATTTACATTCTATGACTTTGGGCCTAGTTATAATACTATTTTCTGGTATTACTTTAGAACATATTTCACATCTTCTTAATGTTAAACTCCTGTTAAGTGTAGAAACTTGAGTTTAACAGATCTGGCGACGAAATAGTGGTCTGAACTCACATTTGCAATAAATCATATAACTAAGATGGCGGAAGCAAGGACATGTCCTTTTGATGACAGCAGAGAAAGCATCGAGAATTATCTAGAACGATTCTCAGTTCACTGCGAGTTGCAAGAAATAAAAATAGAACGTAGTCAGAAAATATTAATAGCTTCAGTATCTCCAGAATTATACGCAAAGGTGAAAGAAACACTACATCCTAATGAAATACTTAAAGCAAGTCTATCCGAAATTCTAGAAATATTAATAAGAATATACACAAAAAGAGTAAATGAAACTACTGAGCGATATTCCATAAACTCACTCAACAACAACAAAAAGCGAGAATATATAACGCAGACGATTCAGGACATGAAGGATAACGAGGGGGGGGATAAAATACGAGATCTATACCAAGGGATAAACTAATTAAGGAAAGGTTATCAGCCTAGGTTAGGAATGCGGAGATCATCAGGCGGATACGACTAAAATTATCGTGTGAAAAAGTTATTTCAACAAGCTTCCTATTATACGCAGCTAAGAACAAACAGAGAAATTTAAAATCTATATTGCAGAACCGTGTATGCCCGAACCAAGCGAGATCGAAATCGAAATGTCGACAAAGAAATTAAAAATTTCCAATGACCGCGAATAGACAATATTCCAGCCGAATTAATTAAAGCGGTGGAACGGCACTAATCAATAAACTACATAAATTGACAAGTTTCTCCAATATGGAGAAAGGAGAAGATTCCAAAGAAATGGAAAACCTCAATAAAAGCTCCGGTTTATAAAAAGGCGATACATCGGACTATTATAATTACTAGGGAATCTCGTTACTCCAAAAATGTTATAAAGTATTGAGTAATAGACTGCTAGCTCGCCTAAGTGTATACGTAGAGGAAATAATTGGAGATCACCTATGTAGATTTAGAATAAATAGATCTACGTTGGACCAGATTTTCGGCTTGAGACAAATCTTGGAAAATAAATGGGAATACAATGAGACTGTACAGCAGTTATGTATTGATTTTATGAAGGCTTATGATTCTATTAAAGGGGAAAAGTTATACAGTATCCTGGTACAATTTGGAATACCGAAATAACCTTTTCAACTTGTGAGGATATCTCTCAGTGACCCCATAGGGAAAGTACGGGTAGCTAATAACCAATTATATCAGTTAATTTCAAGATTCGCAACTGATTGAAACAAGGTGATGCTTTGTCACAACTACTGTTTAACTTTGCTTTAGAATGTGCGATTTTAAAAATGAAAGAGGACAAAAAAGGACTAACGTTGAAGGACTTGAATAAACTGTTCATGTATTCGGATCATGTAGATTTAATAGGGAAAAATATAGAGGCACTACAAAGTAAAACCAACGTCTTAGTAGAAGCGTGCGATGAGATAGGTCTACAGGTAAACATAGATAAAACAAAATACATCATGACAAGCCAAAACACAGGAAATAATATAAATTGGTACATAACAATTAAGAATGAGAACATAGAGAAAGTAAACAAATTTAAATAATTTGAAGCATATGTAACAAGCAAAAGCGAGATAACGGAAGAAATAGAAAGTCGCTTAGCGTCGGGTAATGCATGTTTCTACTCAGTCCAGGAACTCCTAACCCTGCAATTAATATCAAGGAAGTTGAAATTGAATATCTATAGAACTGTTATTCTGCCAGTAATACTTTACGGTTGCGAAAGTTATAGTACGAGTTTTTGAAAATAAGGTCTTGAGAAAGATATGCCTGGCGAAACAGGAGGAGATGACTGGAGAATGGAGGAGACTGCATGACGAACTTCACGGACTGTACGACTCACCGGAAGTTGTAAGAATAATGAAATCACGATGACTAAGATGAGCTGGCCATGTACCTCGGATGGAAGAAAAACTAAGATTATTTTCCATCTTGGTTGGAAAGACGGAGGGAAACATATCTTTGGAGAGACCGAGACGACGTTGGGAGGACAATTTTAGAAGGGATCTTCGAGAAATAGGTGTTTGTCATGAAAACTGGCTTGATCTTGCCCAGTATAGAAACCGATGGCGAACGTTTGTTACTACGGCGATGAATTTGAGAATTCCGTAAGCCATAGACTGAGTAAGTAAGTAACTATACCTCATTATATGTAAATTGTGATCTATCAAATATATAGGTATGAACCTTACATTGAAATAAAGGTAATGCTATTTAATAATTCAAAACTCAAGAAATCACTTCTTGACGAGAAAGAAGAAAAAGTGAAATTGTTCAACACTTGGTGTCTTCGATATTTGATAAGGTGGCCATATTGGATGACGCAAAATTCGGAAGTGCGTGGACTTATTATATGACTATATGAGGTAAGAGTATGATATCCTCTGAGTTACAAAAATTTATCGTTTTTTTTTGTTTCGAACTCCCTACAGACTGGACTAATGTGCGAACGTTTCTGATCAACTTGCTTTAGAGCTACGTTGTTTTGTCGTGCGCTGTTTTGTCTGCGTTGTTCGGTTCTTCATTATTCTTATTGTGTTAGCGTTCTTTTGTTGTAGATTCGACTCCAAAGGTTAAATTCACTGTATTTACTTGTCACAAATTACTTTCCCGCTTTTTAGAACCTGGCTTTGTCTAGGGCCATACGCTAGATTAGTACCCTATTTTTTGTCATTTGCAGTTTCTTAGCGTCGCATGTTTTTGTTACGCGCGTTTCTGACGGCTTTGTTCACACTTGCTCAAATTTTGGTACACCTGCTGCTTTACTACGCTCTGTTTCAGCAGGCGTGTTTGTGTCCGAGGTTGCGTTTAGGACCTCGAGCTCTTCTAATGCTCACTTCTCTGGAGCATTGTTCTTACAGCATCGTTATGAGGTGCTACGATTGATTTACGGTGGCTTCAAATAAGCCCTAGTACAATAAAAGAAGTTATTCCGTGCTATTTTCTCAACAATTACTATATGTAAGAAGACATTTACCATGACTTGGATATGTATAGGAAAGAAAGGAAAAATAGATTAAAGGAAAGCGGGGGAAGATATTTAACGTATTTTGTTAAAAAATATTATATGTAATTATAAAAGAAACAAAGGATGACGTAGTAGAAATTTAGTTGGTGGAACACAAGCTTCATAGGACGAAAAATGCAAATTATATAAAATTCGGTATTAAAATGTAAGTCTGAATTCCTGTTTTAATACTAGTAATACATATTAATTGCTCATCCTTTCTAAGAAAAAGTTCTATTGGATAGAATCCTTCAGCATAATTTCTAAATAGGTCTCCTGTACTCACCGCTCCACGTAGAGAAAAAAAATGTCCTGTATAGTTTTGAACACTGTATCAGAGGGAACACTGTATCCCTCTGATACAGAAAATAATTCCTAATAATCTGAATTCCTCACTTAGTCCTCTTGGTGAATAAGAATATTATAAAGAAAACTACTACTCGTCTCTATCCCTACTCGCTAAAGATTTTTTGCAGTCTTAAGGTGATGCGAGCAGCCTTGTCCTCCCTACTGCATAAAACAAGCGACATGTTTACAGATATATAATGTATATTTGATGGAGTAAATCTGATTTGGCAGATTGGTCGTCTTGGTTGACAACCACTCGTCTTGGCTGACAAGAATTTTGAAAGAAGGAATTTTGAGGACGAAGTAGTAGGTCAGTAATCATGTCTTTCCTACAAGATCGCTGGTAAGGAAAGATTTCCTTGGAATGTATTAGGATTATATAGTCTCCCACTATGGTTGTGTGGTATACGGATGCAGGGGCACGAATCCTAGCTGGAACAAAAATATTTGTAGGAGGAAGGGGATAAAGGGGCTGCAGCCCAGGGCTCCCACTGGTTCAGGGTTCCGGCAAAGGTAAATTAGTAACCTATGTGAATAGTAATCACAGGGGATCGGTGATGAATTCGGACACTTTCAGGTAATTTATGTTCATTAGCGGAACTTTGAAAAATAGTTTATACTTTAAGATTTACTTCTCTGCTGTTGCCGAAGTTAGTTCTGTATTAACAAAGTATACTCACAACATTAAACACTGAAGAATTTCGTTCCTTAAGTGTGTAGTTTGTAGTCTACCGTAGAGGAACATTGAGAATTTATTAATAATAAAAAGCGCAACCAATCCAGAAAAAAATAGGTTCATTGAGTCGAATCCTGTCGGGTGTAAAAAAATTAACAGTACCACAGGAATTCGGCAAACTACTAAAATAAACGTGATGGTTTACATATTTAAACAAATAAAAAGTGTTAGCCTTCCAGGAGTTGCTAAGCTGAATTAAGTAAATAATTATAAAAAGTATAAATAATTTCCCTATCCGCTATCACATCAACTACGCATACTAATGTCATATCTCATAATGTTTCTCAAAAATACATTTATGCAAAACGGACTTGATCGATGTATTTGTGGTCAAATTCTAGCCCAGATATGTTAGATAACCTCTTCCCATTTAAAAAAATCTAACAACATTCAAGATTACCGACTTCAAGATGTCTGACATAACAAACGTAGCCTCTAGAAGATAGCGCATTGACCTCATATGCATTAATGTGTCTTTGTTATGCATTTCACAAATAAACGCTTACACTAAAATTACCGTTCCCATTCTTAAGAAAGAAATTTTTGACCACCACCCGTTATTATGGACGAAAGAACTTTTAATCATCAAGTTTTCTTGTATTTTCCTGATGTTCACTACTCCTCTGCTAAGTTTGGTCGAAAAAACAGTTTAAAGCATCGATAGGTTTACTTGTTAGCTAGTTAGTTAATAACTTATGTGAAGGTGGGGTGAACATTTTCCGTCCTAACATAGAAGGAATACCGATAGGTCAGTGGAAGTAACAAGTTATTACCCATGTTGACCTAGAAAGTCACTACACTTCCTACGAAGATCCTGCAACAAATCTAATCCTCGATAAAAACAAACATGTCCTTCTCCTTGACGGACGTATGAAGTATATCTAGGAGACTGTAGTATTATTCGGGGTTCATAGTGAAAACTTACTGGAGATAATCAACGAAAAATGTACCATGGCAATCCCCAAAACCATCATCATCACTTTTTGTCGCCGTAAATTTTTATACTGGGTGAAACCTGGGTGGCACTGAATCGACAACATTTTTGTTTCCGGATCATAGTGGTGGATCCACGTTTCATCATCCTCACTCACCACACAACCCACTAAGTTCAAGAAATTCCGTTTGCAGATGCTTTGAACTGTTGACTAATGGACACATATTTCCTGCTATGTCTAAATATTATTAATATCTGGCTTCTGTCTTTAGTTTATTGTTGTCTTTATTTGTGTTATTGTGTGTACAATTTGTGATTATTATTATTATTATTATTATTATTATTATTATTATTATTATTATTATTATTATTATTATTATTATATAGTAGTATTTGTTGTAATTTTGATTTATGTTACAGCACCCCAAAAGCGTGCACTCTTATGTCTGCTGGGTGTTTTTTCTAATTCTTACTATGCTTTACTAGGGGGATTGCCGACTGTAGCTCAAAAATATTTGTGAGGATAGTCTTGCATTGATTTTACTATCATTTGTGTTCTAAGTGGGAGATGTAGTTCTTTTATTTTGTTTATTATCAGGATGATTTGTCATTTTTGTTTATTACTTTTGCTTAAACACTGGATTGATTGGCTAAAATATCGAACTCCGTCTGATTTTGCTGAAGGGGAACCTGAAGTTGTTTATGGTTTTAATACTAAATACAAATTTTTAGGGGTTGTTCTTACCTTTATAGCAGAGTATGCGAGTATTTAAGTTGTGACACTTTTGTTCTCTATTATTTTTGGGATTGTAATGTTTCTCTTTTATGTTTTCTCTTGAGGTCATTATTGATTTCCTTTGTTTTTATTTGGATTCAACGATCTCTTGCTCGATTGCATTGGGATATCTTGATGTGTCTTGTTTGAACGTGTTTCTTTTCGTTGTCTTTAAAGTGAATTTTATTTATTCTTTTTGCTGGGTTTAGATTTCTTTAGGTTTATTTTAAAATTTAAGTGTTTTATGTTTAAAATTTAGAAGTTTTATAGAGTTTCCTCTCTGGTATTTTTTCAAAAGATATGCTTAAACTCAGTCGAAGAACTAATCATTCTTTTTTAGTAGAAAATCTCTTGTCATGAGAAGTTCGGGTGTGTAAAGAATATAAACAAAGTAAACAATTGTCAAAATTAATCTAGTTAAAATATAAGATTCTTCTATCGGTCGGCGTCCAATTCATGATAGTTGAATAATTACAAATACTATCATTCAGAAGAGTATTTGATTGGTGGTATAGAATTGTAATCCTCGATATTTGCTTTTTTCATAAAAGGGTATGATTTTAAGGATAAAAACAGATATAACTAGCGCAATTACTCTCTCTAATTTATTTTAGATTTATCAATGGATAAAGTACGCACAAAGAAAATAAAATTGTGTTTGAATGAGGATTAGGGTGATTAGATATTTTGCAGAGATTAAGGAATTAAGTTTTCTGAGTCTCCGAGTATGTATCGATTTCATAAAGATAAACGTATGAAAAGGATTATTATAATTAAGAAGTCTATAAAATTATTCCCTTAATACAGTGGATAGAGTGAAATTTTACCTACATTACTGTTAAATGCGGGGAGTGGTATTTAAGCGTGTTTGGTGTAAAATAAGTTACTCATAGGTGGGCAACAATAAAGGGTAGAACATAGTTGAAAGCAAAGAATAGAGTTAAGGTAGAGCTGTCTACTGTAAATCATCCTTAAATACATTGAACAGTGCTGTAACTAAACATAAATTGCAGATAGAAGATTGGTAATTACTATTGCTCCTCAAAAGGATATTTGACCTTTTACTGCTACTGCAAAACTGCTACTGCTATTACTGTTAATACTCATAACATGAAGACAACTACTCCATATCTTTGTAAATATATGTAGAATCTGTAGTATATCCCTCGTCCTACATGTAAGTATAGGAAGAAGAAGAGGGGAAAGGCCGAAATTTACATCTTGACAGATGTGAACTACTCTACTTAATTCAAGTTCAATTTTGGATGTAGGGGTAAACCTTGGTACCTTCGTAACATTTGTTAGCTCGTGATAATATTATTTAAAGCTCTCTTACAGTAACGAATGATTTAATTGCTTTCAATTTCCACAGACAGATGTCAGAAAGAGTATGTTTTCAGGTCAAAAGATTCTGTCACTCAGATTGCGACACGTGCTATGAAGGGTGTGAAGTAATGAAATAAGGAATGTTGGCCAAATAGAGACAAATATGAGAGCCAGGTACAAGTTATATATTCTTTGCACATGAGTATGATCATGGTAAACGTTTTCAAATTGGAGATGATTGAAACAATACTTTATTTTATTTTTGTATGGGCCAGTCTAGTAACTATGGATTCCGGCCCATCAGTATCCGCCTTTAGCTGTTAAAATCTAGAACCATGTCCAGGTCCGGAACTCGAGCCCGGGACCTTCGAGCCGATGGCCTACCGCCGCAGACCGCTCGGCCATCCGGCCAGCTGGAGTTGAATGGGTCCAATGCAGTTGTATTATTTGTATTATGTGTGGTGCCATAAATCGTAATGATCAAGAGGGTGTCTATTTTTGCGATGGTTGTCAAAGTGACAGTAGTAAGAGCGAGTGAAGAACGAACCGATTTGTCATCGCACTTCATTTCTCTAGGTCGCTAGAACTTATGCTATATTTTAATAAATTTCTTTGGGTATTTTCTTAGTTTGCAACCAGTTACGTTAAGTTGATTCATCCAAAACTAACCTAAGCTTGAATTCGGGTCTCAGCTTTGTTCCAAAGTTATTATTGCATTCCGCCTAAAATCCTTCCTTGAGTGTGAATACTTATTTGTAAATAATTAGTCAATTACATTTAGTTGATAAGTAATTGAGGCTTACAGTTTTCACGCTGCACATATTTGGATGCAGCTTCGTAGCATAGGTCACTATTATGAATTAATATCACGTCAAACCAAATCAAGTTGACTGTATGTTTTTGAAGTGCGATTAATTGACTTGTTTATTATTCACATACTCACGAAATTCCAAGGTATTATCACGAAATTACCAAAGCTATAAGAGCACAATGCTTCAAAATAACTGTTATACATAATTTCTATGAAGATGATAAAGGTGGCGTTCAAAGTAACTTTTATCTTTTATTAGTACCTTTCAGTGCCTTATTCACAAGTGTTTTAAAGGCAAAGTATCGAAAAAACTTTCCATGCCACGAAATTACCAAGGTTTACCCTAAAGTGTATTGCTAAAATAAATCTGTAATAATTTTAATAATTAAACAAAACCCAAGTAATTATCAGTCATTTTATCAAAAGGAAATATTGATACGAGCAGCTACAAAGCTGTATTAAAAAATTGCGGGAATATCTCTGTAGCGAGCCAATAGATTGTAGAACAGAATTGCCAGTGCAGGGAAAGTGCGCTACAGTCTAGATAAGCTGCAGTAAACTGCAATGTGCCAAGTGAGATCGCTGCGTTAACATAGGTAGTTGTTATAGTGATGTTGTTGTTATCAGCTTTGTGGTATTCTGCGATTAATTCACGGACAGAAAGGTGGAACAACTGGCCAACTTGATTTATTTTAACTGCGGAAATCAGCTTTCCAGACAGTGCTTCGCTAAACTTACCTCAATGAGTCGTAACCAAATTACGAGTTGTGCAGGCTATTGGAAAGCGGAACGTCCTCTGAAGACACCGAGCAATTTGTTGGATTTTCCACGAGTAATGTCTCCGAAAATGTGTAACAAATTCTGGAATCTTTGCATGTGGATAATCGGAGGATGATAAGCGATATTTCGGAAATTGTTGGTGTACTCAAAGCGCTAGTAGAGACAATCCTAGCTCCGGAATTGAAAATGAGCAGTTTATCCCCTGACTGCTGAACCCTGCGCAAGAGAGTCATTGCGTCACAATGTACCAAAGTCACCGTGAGTGTGTTGCGGATAAGCCATCCTTCACGTTCAGGTCATCACCGACTATAAGTTTTGGTCTACGAGAACTACTCTGAGATAATGCGGCAATCGTCGCAATGGAAGAGCACATCATCTCCATGACCAAAATGGCGAGAATTAGCAGCAGCTCAATGAGGACCATGCCCATCGTGTTTTCAGACATACGCTCTTCTTCATCGTGAATTCATCCCCAGAGGCAAGATCGTCCGTCCTCAAAGTAATACTGTGACGTACTGCGGTATTTAAAAGAAAAGATTCGCCGAAAGCGACCGGGATTGTGGTGTGCGAAGAATTGGATTCTCCAGGACTACAATGCATCCTGTCACCGAACACTACTCGTTCGTGAGTTTCTCGCCAAGAATAACATGTCATAACTTCTGCTTTCGCCTTACTCGTCAGATTTAGCTGCTGCAAATTTCTTCCTTTTCCTAAAGATGAAACTGATGCTGAAAAGTCGCCCTTTTCCCACCGTCGCGTAACGGCCCAAATCATAAATCTAGGGGGACAAAGTAGGAATTTTGACCATGATAAATTTGTTTGATAACTATACAGGTAATGCTTAGATATCTCAGCTACCTGAAACCGCGATCTTTTTATGATAACAATACACAAATAAGGGGAGGAATCAGGTAAAGAACACAACCGTTTTCTGACTTAGTGTAGTACACCAAAAACTTTCAATTGGTAAACAATAGTTTCGTGTACGATTTTAGTAATATTTAATTTAATGTTATGTCTTTATGAGAGAATGATGGTGGACCTACTTTTATGCGTAGTAGGTACACCATCATTTAGAATAGTTATTTTACCTGTGAGTTCATTGTGCCACCTATATTTTTATGTATGTATGAGAAAAGTAGAGTATAAAAGTTGATATCCTAGGTTATTCATCGAGATTTATTTCTATTTATGTAGGCGTGTCCTTCGTTTATCAATTTAAGCTAGGTTTAGCTGTAGATTCTTGCAGAGTTTTATTTTTTCCTCATTTAGTAGATATAGTTACCCAATCTGTGAAGTTGCAACACCCATCATCAACAGTTCAAATTGTTTTATGTCGTTTGACGAAGACAAAGAAACAACTTGGAACTGGCAATGACAAGAATTTTCAATGGGGAACAAGTTTCCTTTGGAATTTCACTCGTATTTGCGTAGATCAGATCTCTAGAATGTGTTTTACATATTATGTATTGACTCGATATCAAAGGTTGGCAAGTACAAGAAAGATGACAATTGAAATAGAGCAAAAGAAGAAACATATAAATAAGAACAACTGAAAACATGAATTGGATATTCCAAAACTTGAAATTTGTACGAGTCGATCAATGATGAGAGTTCCACTCGCATATATTTTGCTAATACTCTGATTAAAGTATAAAATAAGAACTTTTAGAACGCGTATCTATCATATGGAAAACAATTGCTAGTGTTTCTGCTATTAATATAGAAGCATTTCGAAAAAAAATATGCTACAAAACATGCAAATCTATATGTAAGCTTGTACGATTGGTGCCATATGCCTGGAACTCTGCATAAAATATTTAGTCATGACACAATTATCATAAAATAAACAATCTTGTGTCTTCTATATTTTTAAAAGGCCAAGGAGGCTAGAAATATATATTTGCCTAATTGAATCGTTTTTTTTAAAGAAACAATATCAGTCCACAATTTGGCTATTTTTAGTTTTATTGTTTTAGAAACTACAGCGATACCTGCATGTATTGGCATTAAAATGGGATGAAAAATCAATTATCTTAAGTTTTATAGTGACCTGAAAACCTTAAATAGGGAATAGTTCAAGACTCATTCATAAGAACTTTAACTTAGGGAAAGAGTCTTTCAAATGTAATAAAATTAAGGATTTGGAAAAGCTGCACCTGTACTATGATAATATGAATACTTAGAATACTATGATAATATTTTAAAGTGGTCTGTGAACAACGAAAACCAAGACAATGCCTAAATCGTCTGTCAGTTAATGAATTTTGTCTCATTCAAAAATCAATGTTATAAAGTTTAAGAGAATCTAATTGATAATGTATGCAATCAATATTATGTTAGTTTAGAAACATAAATTAATGTAAATAAAAGGAAACGAATGGCAAAGGGTAGTAAATGTGGTTACTATGTTTTTTTCTGAATTTTTGAAAAGGCCATAAGTCTCCAAAATTTACTAACCAATAACGTATTCACATATTGCAATAGCGAAATAATCTCATGACAGAAAGCATTAGTAGCAATTTTAAAATGATGATGGTGTTTTCTTGTAGGTATTTTGGGACTTGACATAATTTTTGGGATTCGGAGAAGCCCTGTGTGTATGTGCGCTACTTTTACTACTGCATTAACTAAAGTTACAGAGTTGAGTAGCAATGGTTAATGGTGAAGTTGATAGGGATGAATATTTAAAATTGTACTGTTTGAATTTCTTTGTTGTTTTGTGATTATTTCTAATGAATCTTGTAGGGGTGTGGGAGTGGAATTAGAAAGGAATATATTATAAATAATGTAATTAGTCTTACAAGGATTAATGGAGATTGGATTACTACTTTGGTATTCAGGTAAAATATTTCGTATAAGGCTAATCTGGTTACGTAGATAATATATCACCTAGGAAAATTAAAAAGAGAACATAGGGGAATCAGGGGGATTGCAATGGTGTTGTAATTATTAAGCAGGTGATAGTAGTAGTGATAATTAGTGTAAGTTCTGTGGAATTGAGGTGGGTTGATTAAGTGAAGAGAAGGATTAAAATTTAAAAAAATAGAATCACTGTTAGTTTAATATCAAGAGATGTAAGGATATAGTTTAATGAAAATCTTAGTTATGAGGACTAGTGATGAATGTAAACATTTTATATTGATTCTTTTGCCATGTGGTCAACAAATGTTTCGTTTTATTCTACTAAACTTATAGTTCAATCGGTTGTGGCAACCTTGATGCTGACAGAATTACGTCATCTTTTGTTTTTCAACCAGCTATGTTTACACAAGTTCATAGTTACATTCGTCATAAATATCTTCTAACAGTGTAACACGCTATGCCTCTAATATGCTAGATTGTATGCTTCTATATCTATGTATTTTTTAAAATTTTTATATAGCCGTATTATGTAAATACATATGTAAATTTTATATATACTACAGGTAAGATCTGGCCAGATCGATATAGTTAATGTAAGACAATTGTATGTATTACTTAATTGAGTGTATTTTATATATGTTTACTCTGTATTATTCATGTAATATTTTTTTTCGTTATGTTTCTATGTAATCATATAGAGGATTTTCATTTTAGTTAGTAGCAAAAACCGGGAAAATTCTTGGACGATTCTATGTACTAAAGCATCTGGAAAAAGAGCTGATTGCAGAGGTGAGCTTTTCCTCCAATCAAAGCTAGACATTTAAATTATCTTATCTTAGCGGTTGCGTTGCAAAATCTGTTTTCCAATGGACGGGCACAGTAGGTAAATAAGGAAAATCAAGCTTTTGAAAACCGAAATATTACTGTCTATACGACAGCAGTCGAATCGTTATTATTCTACCTTTATCAAAGTTTCTATTTTATATGTATTTGTGTCCCCCTAATCTTAGTGTCTGAATATGTGTGTACGTGTGCGAGAATGGCTAAAGTATCCCCAGATGTCACGAATCCCTTGATGATTTTCCATTTAAAAGTGAATTCTTTTCCTTGTTTTACGTGGTAAGGCAGCTGTTTGTTTCCGTATGTTACCTGTATATTTGTTTGAGGCAATTCCCATTGATTAAATTTGGATATATTCATTGAGTCGCATGTAAGTGACTAGAGCATCAGAGCTCGAGGCTGAATTTTCATCCGCCTTGTTTATAAGGCTTAAATTAGGCCGTTCAATTACACCGGCAAAGTCTGTGAATGTGTCTTTTGGTCCCATCTCTTTCACTATTGGCTCGATTCATATCTTCTTTTTATCACCACATGTGTGGTTTATGGTCTGAATGTGACTCCCTGATTTTTTTTAGAAAAATCTTTCTTTGAAACTTAAAGCAAAGAGGGGGAGGGGGCATATTAGCCACAACGTATATTTCTTTAGAGGAAACAGTTATTAGATTCAGATTTACTATTAAAATAAAACCAGAACTGTCCAAGATATAGATTTGTCTGATTTCTGCTGTATCCTGTCTGCCAAAGGTTCGAGCAGACGTTTTATGTTCTCTCGATTATTGCGTGGTAATTAGTGCGGCAATTGTTTTGAACGTTAGGTTTAAAAAGCTATTCCATTTATTTTTTAAATCTTTTAAGAAAGGGAGAAGTGGTGCATCCGGGCAATTAACTTTTATTTTGTGCTGAAGCCACGCCGGCATAGTACCTTTGTATACGTAACCATGCAATAACAGGAATATATTCTTTAACACAGCAGGACATGTGTAGAAATCCTACACGTAATAACTCAAACAGCTGTAAATCTACTTTATATCAAAAGGTAATTGCGTATAACGACATGCAAAGGAAACAGCAAACATACGTAACAAATGTATCGTAACGTATGGAATATATCAAAGGGTTGTAATAATGTATTTAGCAGTTGTTATCATTAAAAACTAATGATCATTCAGTGATACGCAGTATATACTGTATATCATAAACGTGTAAAAATTCCCTGCATGATTGTTGGTTATACTTTAGAATTTGTCTATTCCACGTGGTATCGCATCTAACCTTAGCTAATGACTGTCAATCTTCTCCATATTGAATATATAATTATAATAAGTACCTTAACTTTTCCATTCTGCTTATTAGTTGGCGGACTCAGGTACGTATCTACTGCATATTAGTTGGAGCATTGGTTTGGAGACGAATCTACAGTAGATAGTTGATTATTTATTCTTGAAACAAAATTATATCAAATATAACAATAGAACGATTTTAACCACAAGAAATGGACATCTCCGTCTATCGTGAGCAATTTAATAGTTACTATGTGGCTAATAGCATCGCTGCAGACAAAATGGTGCATTTATTTCTAGCCAACATTGATCAGGATATGTTTTCACATCTCAAGGATATGTTTGCTCCAACCATTAAGTAAGCAGTTATTCTCAACTATCACGTTAAAACTGAAGGAACATTTTGCGCCTAAGACAAATGATATCGTGGAGAGATACAAATTTAACCTCATGCGCCAGAGTGAACTTCAAACGTCAGTTTTCTTGCTGAAGCTTCGTTTACAGGCAATGAAATGTGCTTTCGCCGAGGATAATGATAATATGATTAGAAACTAATTGAATGTTGGAATCAAATGGGACGACAATCGTAAGAGACTACTTTCCAATGAAAACTTAACTTTGCAGAAAGCTTAGAAATCATTAATATCGATGATCAGATCGAGAAGGATACATCATACTTCAAAGGTCTTTCAGCAAATGAATCTACTGACGCAAGCATTGTTACAGTCAAGCCATCTCAAAGTTTTAAACAAAGCTACACTAACAGTAGAAACAAAGCAAGGCGAACTTGTATGCGATGTGGAGGGTTCCATCCTACAAGGTCCGACTACGTTAACTGCTATGCTAAACAAATGAGCTGCAAATCGTGTTTTAAGAAGGGACAAAACAAAACGTTTGAATAAAGATCAAAATGTGAAATTTGCTGATAATGACGATGTTCCTATCAAATATGAAGATTTGAAACCACTAGCTACTGTTATGTCTAGTTGGAGTTCCCGATGAAATGAAATTTGAATCAGAATTTCGAGTTCTAAATGTCATCATTGCCACGGCTCAGCAACGCAATGAGAAAGATTCTAAACATAGTCTAATCAATTCTAGAGGCATTATTCTATCCTACGAAGATCAACGTTCATGCAAACCAAACACTAGTTCACTACCTAACTTCATTTTTTGAACAATTTAATAAGAATTAATGCATCAGACAAGTTAAAAACAAACAGACAATGTATTAAGCTGGTTAACAACTCAGAAGTACCAGTTCTTAGTGACGTATTACTAGAAGTAAAAACATAACATCATCTATACATTGTTTATTTTAGTTACATTGATAGAACTAACTAAAGTTTTACTGCGTTCGCAAGGCTTAGACATACTTTTTCCAGGATGGTCTTTTTATACACCCGCGAAACGAACTAACGATACTGCATCTATGAAGCAAGCGCTAATCACTTAGTCTTATTTAGAAACAATGATGACAGTTTTATTTATGCAAATGAATGAACATTCCATTAATTCTAACACTAAGAATGACCAACAAAAGAAGTTAGGCACTATTGAAAATGAAATGCAAAGTTTTAAAGACACTATTTGGAATACAATGCATCAATTCAGTGGACAAATGACTAAACTATGCTCACTTATTCGAACCATATCATCATCAATTGCTAACATGAATCTCCGTTCTAGATCATTTTCCTCATCTATAGATAATTCTTAGCAGACTGAATCAGTATCTTTTATGAAACAAGCTAAAGAATCTAAGGAACCAAAGACTACTTCATCAAACCATAAACGTCGAAGAGACAAGCAATCCACTAACAAAACTATTGCTATCAAGGATTCAATAATTAATCAGAATCCGATTCAATTAACGAAAAATCTAACGATAATTCTATTGGTCAATATATCTTGGCTCAATGAGAAAGGTTACGCATATAAACGCCTTAAACCAGCTTTTGAATCACAGCTGAGTAATTTTGAAACAGTGGATTTCTGAAGGTAAACTACAATTACTATTAGATTTGATCAAGAACTTATCAATTGCATATCTTTATAAAATGAACTTTAATCTTTT
>JAGDQP010033347.1:6256-20720 GCA_022664845.1 Lepisma saccharinum
CACAACTATGATAGAAAACATGTTGCCATAAAACTTGTTTTATATAATAATTATCTTTTTGTCAACCGGAAAAATCTAGATCGATTTGGTTTGATTTTGAATCACATAAACCAATGTTTATGAACATCTCAAAATGTTGTGTGGAGAATCCTGTTTATGTAATAACTAACTAATTTAATTGTTATATAAAACAAGTTTTATGGCAACATGTTTTCTATCATAGTTGTGTGTAGCTTAGTTATTAACTCGTCGTTTTCCTGCTTGTGTCTTGATAATACCGAAAAGCTAATATAAATCATAGAATTATTCTGAATTTAGACTTTAGTTTCTTGTGTTGAATACGCAAGTAATAATATTAGAGGCATGCAGTGTAACATGACTTTGTTATTTTCTTTTTCAGGTACGGTGACATGGTACCCAAGACGATTGCTGGTAAAATCGTGGGAGGCGTTTGCTCTCTAAGCGGTGTGCTGGTGATCGCTTTGCCGGTGCCTGTGATCGTATCCAACTTCAGTCGCATTTATCATCAGAATCAAAGAGCCGACAAAAGAAAAGCACAAAGGGTAATGTACATTAAATCTATAAAAATTATTAAAATTGAAGTATTATTGATAGTTATGATATTTTGAGTGTTTTTGTCTTTCATTATATTAAAATCGAAGAAATTGATAGCGATAGTTTGGAACATGTGAGGTTATACTCATTCTATCAGGTTGTTATACGATTTTGACTTTATTTTTTTCTGGCAGCTCTGACTTTCGTAAAATATCTGTCAGTTATAAACAAGAATTTCTGTGGGTGTCATTACTTCCTACTTCATAAATTCTCTGTAAATCGAATGCTAGTAAGATAATTCACAGATTTAAACTGGGAGAGCGGCCAGGAAATATATTGCTACTCGTACAATATTCTGTCTAAGTAAATGTATAAGTGTGTTCTGGGTCGGCTGAATCATTGATAAGGGTACAGACCTTGGATTTCAGGGAACGCATAATATTCTGAGAAACTAAAAAACCTACATGTTTAACCTTACTCTCGGTTTTACGTATTACACCTTCTCAAGAAAAGTGATACAACTGAAAATTTTAAAAATTTCGTAGTGTTGACTAAAAGCATTAGAGAACCATTCTCTTTTGGCAAAAATGTCACACGTCTATCTACATTGGTGGCCGGTATATAGGAAAAAGTCACTTTTTCGTTTAACGGAATTTAAATATAATTTCTCAAGTAAAACGTTACTTTTCCCGTCGTGCAAAATTATACTTTTTTAGTTGTGTCAGTTTTCTTGAATTTGATTTTTAATTTTATTTATGGTCTTCACTTTTCTTGGCAAGGTGCGATATGAGTCTCCACGGGAGTACATATCACCTAATTTACCTTATTGTGATTCCAATAGATATAATGTAAATAAATATAAACTTTGTATAGTATTTTTGTATTTATTAAAAAAAAACATTTTAATGATCATTCAAGTAGGATATCACATTATTGCGAAATAGTTATAGGACCACAGTAGAACCTATTAGGGTTCGCTAAAATTATACACAAATAAAGTCTGCATAGAATCGATCCCTGGAATAAAAGTAACGTTACTTTGCAATGAGATGGATGCCTTCCAAATATTTTAAATTTCAACGTATATAGAATGCATTGAGGGAATATGCCTATCGCGGAAGATTCCTATAGTATTGTAATTCCATAACTATGATCCCAGATGAAAAACGTGTATGGTGTGAAAGAACCAGCCAGTATGCTCTCTTCAGGGCTTTAGTGAAAGCCGCGTAATCTGTTACATGGAGACGAACTAAGTCTTTGAATTGGCCTAAAAATAATTTTCTCTAGTCAGTATACAGTTTAGGATCGGGCTAAATTCCATGACAGAGTAGACAATGCGCTTGAATATGGTAGTTTCGACTGTCAAGTACTTGCTTAAACAGTACCAGAAAGAATTCATGTTTGTGGAGGGAAACACTTGAAGTGGCGTCTTGCTTCGAAGGTGAGGATAGATGCCCACAACCAAATACGGACAGTCCCGCCGTCGTCCCTTTTCTTTTGGAAACTTAAATATGATCACTTAATCCACTTTTCTTACTACGGGCAGCGTTAGGGTATTGCCGGTCTTCCAAAATTAGCAATTTTGAAACACAAGACTTGTTATGACCAACATAAGAGCAGGATTACTGAGGTTATAATTTAGTCCCCTCACGAATCGCAAGAAGGGGACATGTAAAGTTGAATGGTAAGTACATTCACTATGTTAACTTAAAACTTCGTATTTTGAGACCTGTCAGTATCCTAAGGGCCTTTTGTTGGAGCCTACGCGCCACAACGCCCACTACCATTAGAGCTCTTTGATTACCAGTCGGTGGGCCCTTTAGTTTCCAGTCCGCTTCTGCCCATAACCTAAATGCATTGCATTAGATAAGACTGTGCGAGTGTTTTCTGGTTAGACACTGATTTCTTTATACTGTTCTTCTTGAATAGAATGCAGTCACACAAGGACATTTGTAATTGGTACTCTACGTACGCATTCAATAAAATTTGAATGCCATTTATGGCCTTTAGATAAATATGGCTCAGTATGGAATAGGGGTGGGGTGAAAATATGGGAAAGAAGTCGGGCAAGTCCTAGTTTCGAAGGCACCATCCCAGCATTAAACTTATGTGACCACGGATAACCCTGGATAATCCTCAGTCAATATGACAGCCACGGGGATCGAACACGAATCCAACGCTCTACTAACTGACCTACGACTACTTGGTACGCGTTTAATAGAATGTATGCTATACGGAAATGAACTCATTTTTTAAAATTCACAGATAACGTAAAGTCATTTCTGCATTAAATCTGCGTGTTTTTCTTTATCACATAAAGGAGGGAAATCTGCACTTTCAAGTAGAAGTTGTGAAGGTGGACATTGTATCAAATATGTTTTGAAATGTTGGAATTTGTCATTCCATGCGATTTGCCTGCCGCAAGTTTGATATTTTTGCACATTATTAAGTTATTTGGTGTGCAGAATTAGAAAAAGTCGAGTGCCAAATTTTCTGCTTTAGTTCTCACGTATTTTTTTTTAATATGGCGGACACTAATTTCGCGTGGCCTCTGAAGTGTAATGTAAACAATTTTAAAGACATATTTCCTCTCTTTAATCCTCCAAATACACGGATGAAAAGACCAAATATACTCTCATAATTGTTCTGAAGGTCTTGCAACCCGTTGTTTTAAATCTTTCACAGTGTGAGGTGAGGCATGGAGCCTGTTCCATCTATTCACACCAGTCGTAGATTCTCTGTTTTGTAAGGGTGTCTCCCCAAATACGATATGTGGTTTGTATGACTCGTGGAGTTGTTCCAGGACAACGTCTCCAAAGTTCTGGATTCAAATCTCGCCTGAAGGATCTAGGTTGTTGCGGAATCTAGAAATTTAACAGGTAATGGAATCGTGAAGGGCCGAAGTCATTAGTTACTAAACTTGACCAGAAATACACACTGAAGTTCTTTTATCGTGTAGTGGATTAACATCGGTTATATATCCCGTTTACATATACGGGTTTTCTACTTGGCTGTTAGTTTGCCGTTTTTGTTTACTATTTCGAAGCTTAAGTAATTATTTGTTTTGTGAATAGGTGTGTGGGTGCTATGTGCACGTTATATATACGTCTCGCACTAACCGTTAAATTCCTCTATAGAAGACTATAAAATACCGCTTTATCTGTTTTAGATGGATGTGTGTACATTATATGCACACCTTTCGCCTAGTGGGTTTCAATGAGTCCATTTATGGATTTCTCCATGAGTTCATCAATTTCACGAATTTCCGTTACACATCTATTTTGGTTCCTTGATTTGGTTTTTGTGTTTATTTCTTTATTCGAGTTTATTCGAATATTTAAATGTTTTATTTAGGGTCTCCCTCCCGCTTAAGTCACAATACTGTTGCTTGAGCTCTGATACACTAGTCACCATCAAGTTCCACCTTTCCCCTCTACTGGGTCGTGAGGTTTTAGGTACGTTTCTTTCTGGTTTCCTTGATTATGGAGAATTCCTCTGAACTGTATAACACCATTCTTCAATTGATTAGCATGGTGGTTTTCATTTCCTGTCTTCTTCCACGGCATTTTATCTCGTGGTTTTGTTCAGATTTTAGTCCTTATAACATACGTTTTCAAGTTTATTGATTTACTTTTTCTCGTGTATTTTGGTATGTGTTTAATTTAATCTCCATGTATTAGATATATTTTGGTTGAACTCTCGTATCTTAGTCGATCGTTTGGGTGGAATCTACTTGTGTTAGATGTTTCATTTTTTTTATTTCTTACAGGGGATGAGCGATGGATCAGCATCTTCATCCACAGTTTTCTCTGCTAGATTCCATCTTGATTCTTTTCCAGAAGTTTGGTTTCATTTGTTCAGTTTGTTGTTATAGTTGGGGTAGTAATTTTTTGGGAAAATAGCTCAGTTACCACATTCTGATTTCCTCGTGGCCTACCGGTTTTGAAAGTTCTTTTATTAGTTGTTATATCTTTTTCCTCTTATAGCCTCTAGAAAGAAACGCTCTCCCTATTTTTTTAATCTTTTCTCAAGTCACTGTTCATTATCTATAATTCATTTCAGACATAATGCTTGACTCTTAATCAGTGAGTTGTTAAACAGTTGGGTGTGCCGAGTCTGCATAGGAAGATTTATGTCTTTAAGTAAGCATATTCTCTTCGTTAACCTCTAAGACATTAATCTTGGTTTGGCTCAAGACTCAAGTCCTCCTGTATTATTGTTTAAGCGGTTCATATAAGATTTTAGTTCTTCACCGTCCCAGCAAACATTCTTACGACGTCATCTAACAATCGAACGACACCGACGTTCTTATACATTAGAATCTCCAGGCCCATCTTTACCAGCCTATATTCAGCCCAGTTAGGATGGTGGCTCCAATGTTTCCTCATTGCAGACATTTTACCATCCGAATTTTGAGTTGTAGTATACTGAAACTGGTTCTATCTCCTTCCAGTTCCTATGCTTGTTCATAAGTATTTTATATGCCTGTAGCATATAATATGTTTTTATGACCCATTCTTTTAACGCTTCAGATTTTCTGAAAATTTGAAGTGTCTTCTAGTAATTGTGGCTTGGATAGGCAAAAATCTTATGAGAAAATGTATTATTTGTCCAGATATTTCGTTTGGCTATTACTTGAGGAGACTATGAGTCTCTTCTGCGGTACTTTTTTTTATTTCGCTTATTTACTAGTTGCAGTTTTCAATATTTCCAGCCGGTCTTCTAGGGTGTCCCTCATTAGGCGTCTGGGTGGTGGTATTTGCTTGTCCCTCTGTGGTGTCCTCGGCCGTTACTGAACAGACTTCTCGTTTGTTCCTTATAGGACCTCGTCAGGAAATACAGCGCGATAATCTTGGCATGCCAGAGCACTTTCCTTGTGACCTTCGGATGGAAGTGGGCCTTGCTATTATCCCAGGCAGGTTCCCACTTTTCTACCAACTTCGGTATTGACGGTTTATAGTGTTTGGTAATCTCGCTGATACTTAGGTTTGCCCTCCGCAGTATAGTTTTGATATTCTCTTCGAAATTAGTCAGTCGGTGCTTTGGTATACTCGACCCAATTCTAGTCAGGTCTCTGGAGTCTTATGCAGGGTACTAGATGTATTCTCTCCTAATCTCGGACCCGTAGTGCTGGGCAAGATGATGTTTGCATGTCAAATTGCGCCGTGTCCTAAAACATTCCTCCTGCTTACTTCTCAACTTAGTTTATCCTCGAATGACCCACCTTGTCACAGTCGGCTTGCCAGAGTGCTTCTGGGTGGGATCAACTCTACTTGTGTGTTTCTGCCTTTCCTGTCCTCTTGTTGCGCAATCTGCGTGTCCTGTATGTCGTTCTGGGTGACATTCAGCTCAGGCAGTTTCATGGAGAACTCTTCTTTAATTGTTTCCATCTTATACTAAAACGTACTGTTATTAAAAATAAGTTTTCTAGGTAAGGTTGGGAGCTTCTGCTATTAGTGTACTAGGAAATACACGTATTCAAACCTCATATTAAAGCAATTGGAAACCAATAGTAGTGAAAATTTTCGCAATTTGAAAGTTGTTCCAGGTAACTGCAACCGTGTGAACATGCTGCCCCAAGTTACACTACTGACATCTATTGGCGTTAATTTGTTATCTACAAATAAGGGCTTTCGAGACATGATATGATCGTTTATTGAGAGCAGTAGCTAGTAACGAAAATTTAATGCTTCTGCATATTTTAAACAAAATGTACTTTGATAGAACATTAATTTCGAACATCAAACGAATGTCCATAATATGGCCATATTCCATGTAGGTCCATGTTTATCGTACACATACAATTTCCTGATGCCCACTGTACGTTCATAATTGCCTTATAGTAACTCCTTTCCACTGCAAATCTGCCCATTACTTGCGATGCAATCATTTCTCATTCACAATTTAATTCCACTCCTCAGAAATAACTTCTGCAAACTACATATTACAAGAATAATGCGCAAATTATAAATCAATATTGAAATAACCGAAAGAGCTCTAAAAATTGCACAATATGTATTTTCAAAAATATATTGTTGTTGAACAAAGAGCGTGGGTTAAAAGGTGAGTTTCTTTTTGTTTAAAAATGCATACATGAGGCTGTACCGGCCGCGAATTTTTTTATCCCAACTACCTTTCTGGATTGTATGCGATTCACCATTCGGGATTCGTCAGTCATATTGACGTCATTAGAAAATGTAACCTATGAGAAGAGTACTAGAGGTGACATCGTTTAAAGTAAGTAAAACAAACAATTCCAGCGACAGCTGTGCGTTGCGTGGATTGTTATTGAAGATTTTTAGATATCACCAATACCGAGATACAAGAATAAAAGTGTGGCGAATCTTAAAAGAAAAATTAATAATTAACAGTGCTAATTAGAATAATTATAATATTCATCCACTCAAAGAGAGCACCAACAATAGATAGAGACAATCAGTACTTATTTTGTGAATTTAATTTAATAATTAATATTGATTTAATATTGAGTTTGTAAAGAAATATTTTTAAAATCCATATACAAGGTGTTGTCATGCAACAAAAATGCTTTAATATGCAGCTACAAGGTGGTGAAAGGTTGGCAATGTCATGATTCGAGTTCCTGTTTTGCTGTAGTCGGAACGGAAATTAAATGATAAAAATATGCTTCTACAAGATCTTACAATGTATAGGAGAAAACTAAAATTCTGCTCACTAACATCAGGATATATATAATCGAGAAATTGAATATTATCTACCCCAGCTTACGTCGCCTATTGAACCATATGCACGCTCTGTCAAATTTTACTTTATCTACCCAATTTGTACGCTCTATACCAGTGGTCCTCAAAGTGGGGTACTCAGGACCTCCATAGGGGGTACGCAACGCCTAATAAATGAAATGTCTTGTAACGAAATGGAACTCATAGCTGTCATCAGGAAGCACTTTTCAGCTACTAAAAAGAAAGCAATTACGTTTGTAAACTTAAACGTTTTTTTCTAATTCACTAAATTTCTGCCCCAAGCCGGTCATCCGTTAAATATTTCAAGTGAAAGAAATTTCTTCTTTGTTAAGAAACATTTTCAAAAGCAATTTAAATTAACTGCACGACGCCTCGGAATTTCATGGATTTCTTTTTCAAGCGCTCTAACTTAGTCGTAATTTTTGAGTTAAATGGCGTGTGGTTAATGTAAAATTGTCTTGGAAAATGGATTCTAACAGAGAAATAAGAGCGTTGTGTCAATAAATGTGTGAAAAAAAAAATGACTCACACACAACATTCCTTTTTAACCGCTTCCTTTCCAGTAAAGGTAAGAGCAACCGTGAAACAATAATCTTCAACCGCGGTCTTAATATTTTGAAGCAAAAACGTTGAGCTTCTTTAATTTTCCACGTATGATCAAATTAAAAAACACTTGGGGATGGTTGTATTGTTAAGCAACAAAGTGAAACTACACTCGATGTTGTTCTTTCTTCTTGAGTGGCAAGATATGTGATTGTGTTATCTGCCCTCACCTTTTTAAGTCGTTATTGTGAATTCAGTTTTAAGAGACAGACGTGTGCACAGTGATTTGCCATCAGCCATTCGTTTCCTGAGCTGCTAACGTTTTTTTGTAACGATATTTGTTAAGTTTGCAATGGATCGATGGCTGCAATCATCTGCAGTGAAACGAAAGACTATTGGAGACGTCAAGTCGGGCAATGCTTCTGAAAGTAAGCCTTTATGTTCGCAGGCTACTTCAAGTTATCGTGAAGGAAAGAAGAGAAAACTACACATTTATTGTGATGACTACATTCATTATGGATTTACATACGTAGGAAGTGATGTCAACCAGCAGCCTCAATGTGTCTTATATTATGAAGTACTAAGCAACGAAAGCATGAAACCTGTTCATCTTCGAAGACACTTGGAGTAGAAACATCACGGACACGTTGGTAAGTCGATATATTTTTTTATAAACAAACGCAGTGAAATGAGGCGTAGTAAAAGTGTAACATTAAAGACTCTAGCGGTGGGTAGTATTAACACGAAAGCTACTTTAGCGTTATATAATGTGTCATTGCTAATTGCTAAATCTTGGAAACCCCACACAGTTGCGGAAAATCTAATCCTACCAGCTGCAAAAGTAATGTGTGAAATTATTGGAAGTGATGCAGCTGCTGAGGAAATAAACTGCATTCCTCTTTCCAATGGTACAGTCAAAATAAGAATTGACAATATGTATTGCCATGTTAAAGAACAATTAATTTAAAAATTCAAGGTTCCTTATTTTTATTTCTGACAACTTATTAAAAATACACATATTGACAGAAAAGCAAATCTGTTGGCTTTCATCCGTTTTGAGTGTAAAGAGACAATTTGTGAGGAGTTTTTGTTCTGTATAGAGATACTTCGAACAACGGCAGAAGATATGTTTCACGCACTTAATGAGCTCATTGTGAACAACGATATTAAGTGAGATAAATGTGCAGGTATCAGTACGGACGGAGCACGTGCTTGTACAGGCTTGAGGACAGACCTAATTTCTCGAGTGAAACCTTTAGCACTAGAAGTAAAGTGGACTCATTGCTTCATACACAGAGAGACTTTAGCAGCAAGAAACGTGCCTGAGGACCTGAAATGTGTTGCGGATGAAGTTACTAAAATTGTTAATTTCATTAAATTACGTTCTCTAAATTCCCATCTTTTCACAGTTTTATGTGAAGAAATTGTCAGTGAACACACTCATATTTCCTTACATACTGAAGTACGTTGCTTGTCAAAAGGGAAACCCCATCTCGCTGTTTGAGCTACGTGATGAAGTTCGTTTGTTTCTCTTAGACAGGCAATATTCTATATCAAGCCACAAATTGTGTGATTTCCATTGCTTGTGTAAAGTTGCCTATTTTGTATATATTTTTTTCCTTTCTCAACGAACTTAACTCAAGCCTGCAAGGAAGAAATATTAATATCTTTCAAATTGAGAATAAAGTTGAAGCTATAGTTAACAAACTGCAGCTGTGGGCAGTACGAGTACAAAACAATAAGTATCATCGTTTCCAGTGCGTAAGGACTTCATTTATTCGTCAAGTGGATAAATCACTGCTAAAGTACACAAAGCACTTGCAGGACGCTTGGCAACATTATCTGAAAGTTTTCGAGAATATTTCCCTGCCCCACAACATCTAAATGGTTGGATTGGAAATCCTTTCAGTAATGTAGAAACCCATGACATACGAAGTATGAATATCAATAACAGAGAACAAAAACAGCTGTCCTGCGATAGTTCATGAAAAAACGTTTTCAACGAAAATGTACTTTGTAACTTCTGGTTGCGTGTGCGTTGTGAGCATGGAGAGTTGTCTGAAGAGGCACTGCAACTTTTGATGCCTTTCCCTACTACTTACTTATGTGAGCAGGTCTTTTCTGCTCTTTGAAGCATTAAAACCTTAAAGAGAAATCGTCTTAATGTGCACTCGGACCTAAGACTGAATATGACTAAACTTATTCCAGATTTCAATGAAATTATGAAAGAGCACAAATAGTTTCGTTCCTAACATTAATGAACCCACATTTGAAAATATAGTTGATCACAAACGTGTATTCTTTCTAAAAAGCAGTAAGCACATTGATTTTCAGTCTTGAAAGTAACGAGTAACCAACCTGTATTTTCAACTGTAATTTTTCACTTAGAAGCAATTATGTATCTTTAGAATAAACTAATTATTACATTATTTTTCTTTTCAATTGTAATTCTAATTACTATATTTTTTCAATACCATGTGACATGTCAAATAGCCATTACAAGGGGTCCGCAGATCACTTTTCGAATGAACAGAGGGTCCGCGTTATCAGAAAGTTTGAGAACCACTGATCTATACCATTCGTTTGTAAATGATTATCATAGACCCTTTTATACACACAGGCAGCAACCCAACAAGTGTTACGAAAACCTATGTCTTATATTATTGTTTCGTTAAATACGTACGCGTAATGTTCACCACAAGCAAATATCGCGGGGAGAATACTAATAGCGGTCTATGGTGAACTTAATGGTAGCCAGCCATCGGTATTTTTGCTGTATGTACGTTTTATATCGGTCATTCAGTTGAAATTAATTCACACAGCCACTTCTGTGAACATCTATCAACAACCAGCAATCCAAAAAAGTGTTACGAAAAGCCATATTTTTTAAAATATGTACTCAAGTTGATCAAGACCTAGAAACGTGGTGCCATGCGGAGAATACCAATTGTGTCCCTTCGTGTTATGAAAACATGTACTTTACTACAAAAGTCATTAATGTGAAGTCGAGCGAGATAAACCGGGTTAGTTAAGGACAAAGTACTTTCCTCAAAAGAATCAGGACTGTATGTAGAGTATGCGAGGAATTGTTAAAAAATTCTATGTTATGCGATGCGTATCACCTTTTACCACTGATAACTATTTATCTGTGCTGTTACACTCACATTATGTGCGCGACCTGAGCTTAGATGCATCTTAATAGGCTCTCGGACTTTCCGCTCTTGCAATCTTATTTCACACTTTCATAACTCGAATTTTAGTAATATTTTATGTTTGAACACTTCCACGCGTGTTGGAAAGATTACATTTCTCATTTTAACTTTATATCTTCTGGAGTAGTTAAAGTAAACATAATCAAAGATAATTAAAAAATACGATTCAACTAAATAAGCCCCCTCAAGTAAATATATCTTTCTTGGTCCAGTGGTTACTTTCAGATAATTTGAATTTTAAGACCTTTACGCAACTTTCCTTCAGGCCGAATGGATAATGATAGGAAATTTGGTGGAATGAAGAAAGTGCCAGCTATTGTGCACTATTTGCCCTATGCACGCATTATAACACAAATCCAGTGGCAAATAATGGCATTTATTCCGCAGGTCTGATCCAATTACCTGCTCCTGATTTTCGTATAGAAGTCACTCGTCACGAAAGTGATAATGTACAAGGTCCTTTGTGTCTTTATTTCTTTACCCTCATATCAATCAAAGGATTATGCTTTTGTTACTCCTACTTCGTTGATGTAGTATACTGTATTCGTTTTCCATATTATGATGGGAAAATGTAGAATAGTTTATGTATTACTGCGTTGTAAAGCACTGCAATACATCATTGGCTCCACAGTGAGGTGTCACGCTGGATTGTTGTTTTTCACCCCAAAACTCACAGTAATGCTGAACTAGTGAAGGGGCTAGTTTTTCTTCATAAACACTCATTATCTATTTTGTGTTCATAGCACCACGCGCGGCCATGCTTTCGTTGTTTCCCCGGTTTGAGTTAAGTAGATACTTTCGTTCTTACCCACCCTCTACGTCACGGCTCATCTCTCAATTTTTACAAGGGGACGCGGTGGCTCAATTGGTAGACCTCTAGTGCTAGGGGTCGTAAGATCGATCCCTGCCCATGCATGTGGGCTTTGTGGTGGAAAAACATCGTGTGCGTGAGTTTTCTCTGGAGTACTCCCGTTTCCTCCCACATTTTTCATTCCACCAATTCATCCCATCATCATCCATCCTTTCTAAGCCAAAGTTGCCTAATGGTCTTAAAACTAAATTCAAATTCAAATTCTTAATTTTTACATCTTTTCGGCTTCCATAAACTACACTTTTCCCGATGTAAGTTCTGTGCCACGATGTAGGCATTTGGATCCCAAGCAGCTAAATTAGGACCTTATTACTAATTTCCTATTACCAGTTATAGATTCGATACTTTCCACAAGATCGGATCCACTTACTTTTTGTTCATTGTATTAGAATATGTTTTCGCCAGTTGGGAGAAAATTGACTACTCCAACTTAGCTTTTAGTTGCAAAAGTTCAATTTCTGTTGAGAATGTTTGCAATGAACAGCTAGATGTCTGCGAAAATCTTAGAGCGTGTCCTTTAATACAGCCTATGTGACACTGTTTCACTTTTCTACAATGCGGTAAAGATGTTTTTACCCTTTACTTGCAAACGGTTATTGGTTTATTGTTAATTTTTATACATGTCATTGTGTTAAACTCGAATTGTGAGGTTAAAAGCGTAAGCTGCAATCTCCAATCCAACAATTTTTTTAGGAGAACGAAAAGAAAATTTAATGTGGTAAATATCATAGTATATGGGTGCTTTTTCCTGTGGTTCCTACACATAAATCTAGAAAATATAAAAATAATTATGGCTTTACCTTCATTAGACAATTTAATGTATACAATGCCATCAAAATCTCGGTTTCCCACAAAAGTGGAGATTGCAGTTTTTGCTTTTAAACCCCACTATTATTCTTGTACGTTGGAAATCAACCTTTTTATTTAGAAGGAAAGATTTAGGCATGTTCTACATATTTTTCGAAACAAATAGAAGAACAGCACAGTAATTCTAGTTCAGCACGTGTAGCTAAATTTACAGAATAGGTGTGCCACATTTAATTAATTTGGTGTTAATAGTATTTGGAGAAAAATGTACGCATATTTAAAAAAGATGTAGTTTTGATAAAATTAAGTTTAAATATATAGAATGAAGTATCTAATCTCAAGCATATACCACTATCAAAAGGCAAAATATCCTTGAGCTTTATCGCTCTCTCCGTTTTCCTTCCTTCCCGGTTCTCGACATCTAATTCTTCGTACCTTTATCAGCTTCTAGATCACCAACTCAAATTTATTATGTCTATATTCGTTTTTGTCTATATCCCTCAGTAGTTTATTTTCTAGCAAATTACTCTGACTTTAACTAACCTAACTTTGATGGCTCGACTTTAACTTAATGACTTTTGTAGTAAAATGCAGGTAATTCATAACACTAACTAGGGTTCTCGCCAGGATTTTCAGTTGTAAACTCAAAATTGAGAGAGGTGTAAGTGGAATTCTGTACGATTTATATCGATATTTCACTACAAACAAATTTAAGTTTAGGGGTGTTGTCAAGAATTTAGGGTTGGCACCCTCACAGGAGATTCAGGCGGAATCACTGACACGAAATGACACAATTGGTATTTCGAGCATGACACCACGTTTCTGCCTCTTGATCAACTTGAGTGCTTATTTGAAAAATATGGCATTTTCATAACACTTTTCGGATTACTGGTTGTTGATAGGTGTTCACAGAAGTGGCTGTGTGAATTAACTGCATCTGAATGACCGGTATAAAACATACATACGGCAAAATAGCTCTGGCTGGTTACCTTTAATGTAAATATAGCTTTCCTGTGTATTCGTGCACCATATTTGCCTGTGGTGAACATCACGTGCACATAATTAACGAAACAGTCAAAATACATAGTTTTTCGTAACATATGTTGAATTGCTGGCTGTGTGTATAGGTATATCTATGATAAATATTTGCAAATAAATACATGGCATAGAACAGACATATGGCTTGATGGATGGCGGAAGTTAGGGTAGGTAAGGTAAAATTTGCCAGAGCGTACATATGGTTCAATAGATGACGGAAGCTAGGGTAGATAAAGTTAACTTCCTCGATTATATATATCCTGATGTTAGTTTTTCTCCTGTACATTATAAAATCTTGAAGAAGCATACTTTTTATCTTTTAATTTCCATGACAGCTACAGCAAAACAGGAACCCGAATCACATCATTGGCAACCTTTCACCTTGTTGTAGTTGCATATTAAAGCATTTTTGTTCCGTGACATTGCCTTGTACACGGATTTTTAACAATCTTTCTTTACAAATCAAGATTAAATTTGAATTACTTTCTTCACAAAATCAGTATTTATTGTGTTACTGTCTATTGTTGGTGCTCTATTTGAGTGGATGAATTATTAATAATTATTCCAATTAGCACCTGTCAATTATCAACATGCACGGCAGTGCATGAGCCAAGTTCTTCACGTCAGAAAACGTCAGCACTGCCAGAAGCATGTTATACAGGAACAAGAGTTTATGGCAAAATCGACGATTTGGGGGCCCCGTAAAAAAAAAAGAT
>JAGDQP010033348.1:0-10242 GCA_022664845.1 Lepisma saccharinum
ACCAGCTATCAGGCGAAGTATGTGCTACCTTTTTTTTTTACTTTTTACCGCCTATTTCTTCACCTTTTAAAAAAAAGTTCTCAGTAAACCTCCCCTCCCGCCTAGCCTTTGACACACAAATACACCCTCTGCTGCAACTTGGGTGGGTTTCTAGATCGCCGGAATCCAAGCTATCTTTCTTCCTCTTTGGCTATGAACAATTTTCTCTCTTTTTAAAAAAAAAAAAAAAAAAAAATATTCCCCCCTATATATCTTATATATACACCTACCATCAGAATCATCTTTCTCCTTCACTTAGCCAGTTTCACCCCTTTTCCCCTCTGAATCTACCCTTACAGCGTCACCACCCCGTTCTCAAGTCACAAAACTCACAAGGGTTGTTTTTTGATTGTCACAAAAAGTGTTGGTGGACGTAGATTCCTCCTCCCCGCAAACTAAAGGTGGGACAGATGTGGGAGAGGTACCTTCAAAGAAAAAAATATATATATTTGAGGCGGCTTCCCATCACCTCTTTTTGTTACAAAAAAAAAATAAAAATAAAAATAAGGATTAGTTAGTGGTGAAGATGGGAAAAAACAGTGGGGGCAAAACAAGGCACAAAATTGAGCAGAATAGTTTGACGTGAGAGACCGCGCCTCTGCTTCACCCGCTGCCCACCACCGTTGAAACCTCCAACACAACACGGCACCTTATCAGATTAAAGACTATAGGATGATAGGGAGAAAGAGAGAGATGGTTAGTGCTGGACGAGCTTATAACCAACAGCGGCAATACTAACTTATTGCTTTTGTACTGCAACATCTTTTCTCATTCCAGATCAGTTCCCATCCCTTGTTCCGCCGCGCCATGCCAACAACTAGGCGGCCGACAGCTCAAGATGAGTCAATTGGGGCCTTCAACAGACGTAAAGAATGCAAGAAGATTCTCTTTTAAAAAAATTGGAGTGAGAGAGAGAGAGAGAGAGAGAGAGAGAGAGAGAGAGAGAGAGAGCGAGCGGTAGGTAGGCACAGGTACAGAGCGTCCGTCGGGAAGATGAAAATCAAGTTACACACACATACCGCCCTATGCTTTCTTTTTATCCATTCCCTCGTTCGAATTTTTTTCTTCCTAGTAATGGAATAGCAATTTCTCATAGCTTGTTCTCTTTTCTTTATATAAGCTGTCGTTTTTCACCTTGTTGTTACTTTCTCAACAGTACCTCACCCCCACCCCACCCCTTCTTCCCTCTCATCCATAAATAATACCTAATTACAAAGTTTGGGGAAGGTTTCTTCTTTTACAGCTCCCTTCCCCCACTACATACGCATTCATAAAAGCATTCTCCCCCCTTTCTCTTTTTTCTCTCTCTTAGCTTCGCCTTTGTTTAAGCCGCAGCGACTGTAAAAATCCATTACTTCTACTTTGAACCATGATTTTTAACATGTTATGCAATCGTCAGACAACAGACCATCTTTCTACTTTACAAGAAAAACGTATAAATCACTTTGATGAAGTACATTTCCCAGTTAGTATTGATAGAGTGAATACATAACATCCCAACGAGGATATCTTGTTCCATTTTGCATATTACGATGAGAAATGGCTTCCCATATTGTACCCACTGCAGTGTAAATAATAATAATAATAATACACTTACTAATATTACATTTACTGTACAAGAATTCATTTATTTTCATTACATTATATTTATACATTTACATACATATTGAGGTGTTGTATCCATAACTTAAGTTAATTGAAATAAATTCCGAAGGCTAATTCTATCTACACTTTACTACAAAAACCCACACAATAAGCGTAACAGTTTCAATGATCTATTAACATCTTCTTCAGACGAACACTAATCAACCCTTTCTCTACACAAACATAGACAAACATTAATCGTTGATTAGCGTTTTTTTTTCTGAAGAAGGTGCTTATAGAACGCCGAAACTGTTACGTTTACCGCGTAATTTTTGTAATCAAGTGTAGTGTATTAGTCTTCTGAGTAAAAAAAAAAAATCCTTGGTAAACTTTATTTTTATACGGGCCAGTCTAGTAACTTTAGACCGTCACAATTCGCCCCTTAGCTATTAAAATTCACACACCCATGCCCCTGTCGTGACTCGAACCCGGGACTTTCGAGCCGTTGGCCTACCGCCGCAGACCGCCACCCGGTCGGCAGTCTTCGGACTGTTTTTATATTTACTTTGATTTTTTTAATTTAATTTTAATACTTTTAGGGTATCTCAAGCTCAGGTTGGAGCAGGGTGGGGAGAGGATGTTGGAAGGTAGACTATTTTTGTAGGTACACTCCCAGCAATTGGCGGGCATGACTGAGGAAAAACCCTGGAGAAACCTCAGTCAGGATGGACGACCGCTGCAATCGATCCCAGAACTTCCCAAAAACTAAGCCAACTATCTACCACTGAGCTACGGCCGCTCAGTTTTAATTTACATATCTAGATTATGTACATTACATTTACTTCCCATTAATCCAATTATTTACCTTCCATTACATTTACTTTATATTAATTGACTTGTTTACAGTACTTATTTGATCTTATACTGGTATATTCTTACTCACACTGAGGGGTTAACGGGATATTCCTGGAACATTCAGCACTGTAGAGACGGCAGGAAATACAACCCAGGTCCACTCGATTAAAACCTGACGAGCAACTACTGGGATATCCGTCCCACAATATATATAAATACTGTCAGAATTTATTGACAGACAAAAACAGATGCTACAAGTTATAACAATAACGTAAAAGACGCCCCCTCCCCTCCCAACACACAGATACACAAAAAAGAATACTGTTGAAAACTGGTGAGAAAACCGTTGTTCATCTACCAAATCACCCATTCTTCTACCAAAAAAAAAAAAAAGAATAAAAAAAAATGTTTGCCATTGTGCAACATGGGTGTATGAAAAGCGGATATCCGTTGTTCTACAGCCTGAGAACAGCACTTTTAATTTTCAGGGGACAGGAGGGATGGTTGCGAGGGCGGAAGTTTTCTTACGGATACAATATGGCACAACCCTATCCTATACTAAAAGGCCTTCATGCTTACAGAACGAAAAGTCCTATGTACTCAATCTGTTTGCTGCGAGCTGTGCAGCAAACCCATTCGTTCGTTGCTCATCCGTAGATACAGAAAGTTTGTTCATGAAAAGCTTCCGCCGATAGTGTTCCAGGTAAATTCACACCTCAAGGGGAAAGGAACCCATTTCCTCTCCCTCTCTCTCTCTCCCTCCCTCTCTCCTTCTTTATATAATATTCACAGGATGTAAGGTTTGACATGAGAATACCCACGCGTATTTATTGTAATGATAACCTATATTTCTTTGCCATTCATTGTTGTCAACGTAAAAATTAACGACAAAAGAGATTAATACTTCATTGTTTCATCTATATAGTTCGAAAACTCTGGTCCTCAGATCGATTCTTGATGACAGTCCATTGATTTTCGGTACTGACTTAAGATCCGGAGGGCAAATTAAGGCGAGCTAGCTACGACAAGATGAATTGTTACGTTCGTTGTTCGTAATCAAAGTGTTCCGGTTCGATTTCCGGTGGAGATATTTCACACAGGCTGGTGTTTTCAAATTCTGAATTTTAAGTGTGGCCTTTAGCGAACTTTAGCTCAAGCCGGGATGACGTAGAGTAGAGGAACTTGGTCAGATTTGAAGATACTATCCCGGCATTAGCTTAGTGCGAGTGAGAATAATATGAAAAATGTCTCAGTAAGGATGGCACGCCACTGGAATCGAGTCCAGGACCTTCCGAATGCACAATAAACACTCTACTAACTGACCCACGGCCGCGCGATCGTAGTGGTTTGGAATCCTCTTGAAACTGTAAGCCCCGTCCTTAGAATATTTAATATTACCTCCGTTTAAGGATAAGGCTATGTCAAACCTACATATAATAGGTTTACTTTGTTAAGCTACAAACATGTGCCAAGCAGTAGACTTATAATCCCCACATCATTAAATTTAGAAGTAGCGTGAAATAGCACAAAGGCCGACAATATGCCTACCTAAACGCCCACGAATTGTAGGGAATAGTCTATGGGGAAACAAACAAAATATAACAAGCAATAAAACTTATGGTATAAAATTAGGACAGCCCCAAAATGTTGAGAACCTCAAGTTTGCTCTTCTCCTGACGTTTCTTGAGCCACAACTACCGTTTAGAAGTGATAGTTTCTTGATAACTTCATGCAAGATTAGCTGATTAAGCCAAGCAGTCTAGTTTACAAGAATCGTGGTTGAAATAGCATTAACAAGAGAAGAAAGAAAAATATGATATACTTATTTTTTGATTGCGCTGGGTGGGAATCGAACCAAAGACCACTGACACACCGATCCGATGCTGCAGTTAATACATCACCGAACCACACGTCCTAGCTCGCTTTTCAAGCGTTTTTATAGCTTACTTAGTTCATCAGATCGTAAAAGACGTCTGTAGTAAAAGCGTGGGAGTTGGCTGAGATTAGCTTCCGATGAAAATGTCCTGGCACGAAATGGGACTTCAGCGCACTAAGACGACAGCGGAATTGCAATGAAACAGAATTCAAATTCAAATTTCAAGTTCGATAAGCTTCCAGCTTGTTCCAACAAGCTTGAATTAGTTTATTTATCAATCAGCTATAATATTGTTCAAACAAGCCACTTATCTTGTTTCATGATAGTTTATTACGTTTAATACAATATCAAGTTTCACAAGCTCAAAGCAAGTAAATAAATTACAACTTTCTTGCAAGTTGGCATGCTATGTGGGGCTAATATAGGCGTTTCAAGTTTTGAATATGTTTGGTCATTAGCCTGGATGAAAATGTGCTGATTTGTGTGTATGACACAAAATGAGTGTAAAGAAAGGGTGTATCAGAAATCTGCACATTGTTATGGAAAGCAAATGAGATTTAAACAGTACAAATGCGAGTGTGACATGCCCAATGTCACAGAAGTGTAGAGAAAGTACCCAAATGTTGTCCGTTTTTCTTTGGATGGTTATAAAATTCATTGTAAAGTTCATGACAATAATGTGAGGATTGTATTTACTTTTACAAACATTAAAGTTCAAATATGTTGTGACCTGACAGTAATTTCGTCCATACAATGCAATTTTTTTTTTATTTTAAGAAAAATACAAATATAGCTCTTTGAGAAAATGGGTCCTAATTTTGCCCACTGACTGCTGTCATAACTACAATGAATGAAACATTAACAAATCTCGTCCATGTGGGCTTTGTGGTGGGCAAACACCATGTCCATGGGTTTTCTCGGGGTGCTCCCGTTTCCTCCCACTTTCTTCATTCCACTAATTCATTCCATCATCATCCATACGGCCTGAGTCATAGTTGCCTAAAGGCCTTACCATAAATTCATTAAAAACTCTCGAGAAATCCGCTTACATCTAAAAGTGGGATACTATGAACTATTATACACGGAATTAAGCATAAAAATATAAGTGTAACTTTTCTAAACGAAAGAAAAAAAAAGTGTAATAGAAAAATCTCTGATCCAATCCCTAGTAGCACACAAACGTTGAAAATACGTGGATGAAACGTTAGTACCGAAACGTTATGTTAACGTTGTAAATATACCAAAATGTCCGCCTGATCAACGGTTTATTCGATGTTGAATACTGGTTGAGATGAAACGATGAAGAAACGGGTTTAGTTGGACAAAACAGAGCATCAATGCTGTCTATTGGTAAACACACATTTAGTTTTATTTTATCCGTTGCTTTTATCACGATATACGGTGTTAATTTTCCAACAGTAAATAATCTGAGCGGCTGCTGTGGGATTCGAACACAGGAACGTTCTGCACTTCTCGTTGGTAGCTTAACGCGTTGACCATTTATCCAAGAATCCACCTGCAGAGGCCACTACTCTTTTACTGCATCGTTGAAATTAAATGTTCGTTGAACTATAGTTTAAAATTCAATCTGTTTTCAACATGCAAATGAAAACATGAAAAATAAGATAGTTATTTTCATTGTATATGCTTTTAATTATAATGTTCAAGCACTTAAATTAGAAATACAAGTGTGAAACAAAATCTAGGACTTAGTATGAATGATTCTTGAAAGTACGTCACATGAACGTCGTAACAATGAAAATTCTAACTTCGTTGAAATATGGTTTAAAGTTCAATCTATTTTCAACGTGCTCATGAGAACACGTTGTTCGTGTCATTCAATTATATTTTTGATATAACATTAGTAAGAAATGCGTTAAACAAAATCTATTATACCATAGTTGAAAATAACATATTGAATACACGTTGTATTAACGTCTTATCAACACAATAACGTCTTTGTTGAAATATGATTTAAAAATAAACGTATTTTTTTTTTCAACCGATAACGGTTAATCAACGAAATGAACCTAAAATCAACGTTGAGAACACGTATGTGTGCTACTGGGGATGTATGTTTAAAACACGAAATCTGGAGAAAATGATGTATATTTTATCTTTAAATCACTCTCTAGTTAGTTATTACAGCCAAATATCACAGGTGGAAAGTGGATCTTTTGCCTCGTTACCAACACAGTTTTCATGGAACCAAATGTGACATTTTCTACATAGAACCCACTTTTCATCCTTGTTTTCTTGGAAGTACAGTCCTTTACGACGCTCTGTATCGTAATAAGTGATACAGGGATCATCTCCTTTGCTGTCACTGCTTGATAGATGAAGTCCTCTAGCTTTGCTTCTACAATTTTGCTTATTTGTATCTAATGAAATTTCTCTTGCACTCTTAGGTGTGACAATATAATTGTCAAATAGCAAATATATTGCTTGCTTTTCACTGAATTGCAGTTATTTCTCTGCTCTAAGCTAATTCATGTGCTATAATGCATATGTGTTAGTTACATTTAGAAAATGGAAATTTGGATCCATCAGGTGGGCGAAATTAAGACACTGTAAAATGCGATTCTCCCCACATCAGGGCAACGCAGGGAGAAAAACTACATACACACACACAAGACACACCATACCCATCAAAACTTCAGAGATTACTGTTCGAACGTTACTTCGGACATGTCGAACGACTTTCAAACTCATACTAACTGAGAAGCCTGTTTCGGTGAAATTAGGCTACTAGGCGAAATTTGGTTACTTTTTTTTCTGTATAGAATAAAAATATAAAAAAATGAAGGTTGAAACAGAAGAAGCTAATCTAGTAAAAAGGACCTGCATTATGGCATCAATACCTTACAAACCGCTATATTAATCCAGGTCGAGGTCTTTGTTTTCAAATTGAAAGTTATTTTCTCTGAATTGCTTCTGTTAATGATTGATTAAAATGGAAGAAGATGAAAAAGGTTTCCCAATATAGTAGATTCACCAGAGTTAAAACCAGTGGCGTAACTAATTGATTTTGCAACCCCGCCGAAACTTTTAGTTGGTGCCCCTTACTCGTTAGATTTTTTTTTAACTCTGCGCTCCCAAAGCGCGTGGGGCGGGATTTACGCCCCTGGTTAAAACTGACCGTTAAATTCTAGGTCGCTAATCTCAAAACTGAGTTATCGGTCTTAGCCTTAGATGCCTAAAGGCCTTAAATAAAAATTCAAATCTGAGTTGTTTTTTGGTATCTGCTATTCTCAAGGCGCTAGACTAAATATATATTGTTTCTTCTCTCTAAAATACAGTGAACACTGAAAAAAAGAAAAGGAAATACTTCCAATTTGAAAAAAAAAACTATACCTAATATTCACTACAAAGTACATGTTATTGTCCTGTGTATGTTTCACAAATGATAATACCAGATTTCTCTTCTCCTTTCACAGAAATGACGAGACCGTTGACTTATTAACATTCTTACTATAGGCCTGTTTTGTCAACTACATCAGACGCAATAAGCTTAGTTGACATCATAGCAGTTTACGTAATTGTTTTGTTTCTTTAGTGAAAAAAATATTGCTTATTGTTATTTCCTGTCTGGCGTAAAAATCTCTCAAAATATTCCCTTATGATAACGTTTAATTTTTTTTTGTTTTTTTTTTTAATTTCTCTTTGTCACAAAAACAGGTTTCTTTGAATTCTACATTGTTCTAGTGTGAATATTTGAAGGGAAAAGAGGGATATTTTCTGAAAGATAGACAGTGAAGTGGAACAAGACAAGTTTGATATTATTGTACTTACTATTCGTGTTTGCTCGTCGTAACCACCATTTCTGAAACAGTTTAACTGACCTCACAGCACATGAAGATGTGATTATTCTACTACAACGCCATCTTGTGGTGATGAAAGCTAGTTATCTCGCTCTCTGTCAATTGTACAGGAATGAACGAGCATCAGGCACTAGTTAAATCATACTTTAGAGACAGGTTTTGAAGGGAAATCCAAATATTTTCTTTCACGAGAGAAAATTCCCTTGTGTGACAATTATACTCCACATAGACCTGACTTAAAAGTGAAGCTTATTTTGACATGTGCAACTTTCACAAGCTTAACAAATCAAGCCGAAACCGTATAAACAACGTTGAATAATGTAGTGTAGTTTACAAGTACCGTAACAATGTGGTCTTGACAGAACAAGAACGGAAAGCATAATGTACTTCTTAAAAAAAGACAAAATCGTTTCCCTGAGTGGGAATCTATTCTAGCACAGTGATCGGATGCTATAGTCAATAACACTATGAAACCACTTGGCCTAGTTCGTATTCCAAGCGCTACTTACTGTAGTTCATTAGATCGCAAGAGAAGGTTATAGTGAAAGTCTGTGAGTTGGCGGATAGAGAGACTTATGGTGAGACAGTAACTGGCACGTGATGAGACTTCAGCGCACTGACACGACAGCGGAAGCACAACGAAACTGAATTTCAAACAAATTTCAAGTTTAACAAGCTTTCTTTCATAGCTGGTTGTTCCAACAAATTTGAATTAAGTCTAGTTATAACAACCAACAAGAATACTGTTCAAACAAGCCATTTATAAGTTCTTCCAGCACGTTTGTCTCATGCATGTTTATCAAGTTCAAGACAATATCAATACTAGTTTAACAGGCTCAAAACAATTGACAGACAACCTTGTTACAAGTAGGCATGCTATTCTTTAAAAAAATCGGATTATAATAATGTTGAAGATAAGTCATGTTCCAATGCAATGAAGTTAGTATTGCAAATCAGTTCGGTTTTCTTTTGTTCTTTCTCCTCCAAGTCTTTGTACGCAGTGGGAAAAGTTCGCGTGGAGGTAAAAAAAAAAAAAGGTTAAGATAAGGAAAACTCGTTCGTCTTCCTGCAGGTGTGTATTGACGGGGCATCTGCAGGCATTTTCTCTCTTGATAGACCAGTCAATAACACACAGACTGGAAGCAACTGTTCCCTTCAGGGCGATTGTTGTTCTAACCCCTTCTAGACCTCTTTTTTTCCTTTCATTTTTGCTTTACTTTTCTTTTATCTCCCGCCCCCCTTCCTCCCATCACACACACACATACACACTAAAGCAATCGACATTACTACACCTTCAACTTTAACCGCTTCGACATCTCAAGTCTTTTCGCCGTTCGTTGTAACTTCTTTCTATCTCGCCGTAATGTCATTTTGTGTTGTGAAAAGAAGGAACGCTCTCTCACACACGACGAGGGTGGCTTTCTTTTTATTCTCTTAACTTTTTCATCAACGAATGGAAAGGGAGGGGGGAATCGCTAGGACTGTTTTGTTGGTAGATGTCTTCAGGGGTTGAACAGGAAGAACTTTCTGCAGGTTTCATTTTCCCTTTGGAAAATGTTCCCCAAGAGAATTCTTGATTTGTCGCGTGTTACATTTCGCTCTTCCCTCCCCCCCTCTATCACGCAAATCGTAAGCGAAACAAACAGCCACTGTATTTAATAAAAAGAAGAAAAAAAATCTTAAAAAAAGTTTGAGGAATAGTTCAACGAAACATGAAATTTCAATACGGAAGGAAGATAAAATGAAATAATGTGAATTTATTTTGAACCTTAAAATATCTCAGGCTCAGTCCGAGATAGGTTCGCAAAGAGGATTTTGGAAGGTAGTCGTCGCCCAGGGTCTAGTTAGTAGGTACCATCCCGCCACTTTGACTGGATGGAAAATAAAAAAAATAAAACAATCCGAGATGATCATGATAATGGGTGTTTCGCCCGAAGAAAGATCCCTGGGGCAATGTGAACCAATGGTGGTTTGGCGTTGCCATCTATTGGATGAAGACTCAACCACAGGGGAAATCAAAAACATTTTACAATCGGAATATATTTTAGTTTCCTTCTTTAAAAAAAA
>JAGDQP010033348.1:10342-20719 GCA_022664845.1 Lepisma saccharinum
CTCTTTTTTTTTTAATGTAATGGAGAGAAAGAGAGAGAGAGAGTCGACTTCAGAACTGAAATTTTAATCTCGAGTTACCTACCCGAGACCAGCTTCCTTTAAAGCGTTTCTTGTACGCACTTCTAAAAAAATGGACATATCACACATAATTATTAGTGTAATACAGAAAGGAATTTCCCACATAAGAAATTCAATCATTCTTTTGTAATTGATATTATTGCGTGACGAACAGCATAAAGATCTCCCTCTCAAAAAAGCTCCATTTTTTCAACCATAAACTTTGCTCTAACATAATCTTTAAGTACATTTTTTCGATTGTGATTTGCCTAAGTCGACACGTCATACATAATTACATGTCAAGATATTATGTCATTTGCAACGATGTCGTCCTGCATCCAGATGCCCTATAACGTTAGCTCCATGTGTTTTTTTTTTACATTTCTTTAAAGGAGCATTTTTTTCTTTGATTCGATATAAGAAATTCATCATTTAATGCACGACCATAATTTCTTAAATACACACCATATATAAATGTTCTGCGGACTTACAACTTAACTACTGGTACATAAACTGTCTAAGTACTGTGCTTCTTGCATTAATGGTAATTAATGCTCAGTGTTAATTAATTTGTCAGGATTATAAACGAATGTTGATACTTCCCTACCGCCCCCATCCCCACCTTCAAAAATATAAAGAAATATATTCCATGTCAAAGCTTTGAGTTCCACTTTATATTTTTTGGAGTTAAGTCTTTAGTCCACCCAATCCCTCAGTTCAAAAGACACCCGATGATAGAATAGGAGTGATTGTTGCTATGCGCAGAAATTATTGTCAATAGAAGCACAGATATGCATAGCCTATATTGTCAAAATATATTCAACTATAATCTCCTTACAAAACAGAAAACTTGAGGTATCACGGTCTAATGGAGAATCCCGCTGTTTACGGTTCCGCACTTTTCTCACGCAGATATCATGCTCGAATTTTTCTTTTTTTGCAGTGTTTTTTTTTCTCAGTCACGCCAGCGAATGAATGCCAGGTTGGTGCCTTAAATCCTTTGCTGCTACCTTCCGCCTTTCGTCCTCCAGCAGACGAACATTTCGGCTAAAATAAAGACGGCCTGTCCCATAAAGTTGTTTTTTTGGGACAGAGGAAATAGTCTTTGCAGCAGGCGGTGAAGTTTGGACTCTGTCCAAGTTTTCCGAGTTTGTTGTATGTAGAACCTGCACAGCTGGGCTTCGAACGAGTCGGTGTTCATTCACAAAGTTGCACATTTGTAAATTATACCTAAGATATTGAAAAAAAAAAAAAAAAAGCAGAAATAGATTTATTTTTTTCAAATCAAACCGTCAACAGGCTGCAAAAAAATAAAGCGAAAAAGTAGTCTAATTTGTCCACCCCATTCCACGACATCCACCCACGCGGACAACATAATATTTGCCCTTGCACCCGTGTAAATATTCTGCGTAATGAAACATCGCAAAGAGAATTCCTGATTGAGTACGTGGGTGATGCAATTTGATTATGTAACTTTTCAACCTAGCAGGAAATTAAAAATACAGTTAAAAGTGGAAAAGGGGATCGAAATACCTTTCCAGTTTACCCAACTTCCACATCAATTGAGTTAGGGAGATTCCTGAAACCCCATCCTCCAGTGCAAGAGAACTTTTTTTAAGGAAAAAAAAAATCGTTAAAGCATTGTCAGTAGATTTTTTACTGAACAGATTTTTGTTTTAAAGAATTAAAAACAACACCACTTTAGATTATTTTTAACAATCTATAATTTAAGTTATGCATAAACATTACTTATTAGAAGAATAATAGATAGGACTATCGAGTTTATACATTAAGAATTACTTAATAGGTTCTTTTGAATAATTATTTTGGAGTAGTTTAGCTTAAAAGAACAGAAAATTAACTTTCCAACAAATCTCTAAAGGAAAGAATTCGCAAAGGAAAGAAAAAGGAATTCGCCATACAGTAAATAGTCGATTTGTGCATAAGGTTTTGTATTTATCAAATTTATTTACTATAGTGGTTTAGCGTTAAAATAAATTCCGTACTAACCTTAAAGAAAAATTATTGTAGTTAATACATGCTCATAATAACAGTGCATATAATAAATACGTGTTCGTTTACCTTTGCTTCTAAATTATTAATTCCGATTTTTCTCAACACTTCATTTTCTAACTTAACGCTGTAGATCACCCCTTGCCATCTTGGTACGCACTTTCCATTGATTTACATGGGAATTGTTTTACTCATTTTATGCCTCTCGGAAGAAGAATATTTAAGTTCTGCTTTCACAGAATTTGTCTTGGTGGCTATTTTGACCCTTGTATAGTTTTGGTTTGTGAAGTTTCTCCAAATATGTAAGTATAATGTATTATTAATAGTTTGCTATATAAATCACAATATGTTAACGGGAAATTATACTGATCCTGTGTAAAATATTTCATTTCTATAAAGTAGCATGAGTAAAAGAGAACATGACGATAAACTGGGAGAAAACAGAAGTTAAAATTATACTCCTTAAAAGTATAAGACGAGTAAAACAATTCCCATGTTAATCAATGGAAAGTGCGTACCAAGATGGCGGAGGTGATCTACAGCCTTAAGTTGTTTAGTACATCTGCCATGTCCTCAATTCCAGACAAGATTGTTCTCTATTATGAAATTAAATACAAATATGAGAAACGGACGGTTCTGAAGTATATAAAAAATTCCGATAGTACAATCAGTGATTCTACCAGACCCTCCTCTGTGGGGGTGTCACCCCAAAATTCTGGAGCGCAACCCCAACTTAAAACTATTGTAGCAAAAAAATCAATAGAAATCGCGCAAACCCCACTCTCATCGTCATAATTTTGACCTTACACCCCTACCCCAAACTGAAAATCCTGGCAGAATCCCTGAGGACAATGAAGGTTGCAAATGTTCGGGGAGAATTTGCTTTATTGAAACATTAGAAATCTAGGTATTACACGTGCGTCTACGATCTTAAAACCTCTTTGTATTCGTGTGAACCATTTACACAGAATAACAAACAATGGAGCCCACCACTAGCTGTTCACTACAAAAGAAAAGACAAGTTGTTAATCCTACCAAAGCTACTTTTTCACCTCTTGCAGGACGAAAAGAAATTCCCCGGGTGTGACCTATTGACATGACATAGGATTTAACACGTGGTTAGCATACTTGTCAAAAAATTTTGGGGAAAATCCTTCCAACTCATGTACAACAATGATTGATTATTGTTTACAGCTGCTGTATACTAAAATATTTCTTTGTACTTATTTTAATTTTCTGGCCCATAACAATCTTCCAACTTATAATACTGGCAACAGACACATACCAAATTGTATGAAAACAAAACAAAACAAAAAAAAAGTATCAGGTGGTTGGTTTGGTTTTGGATGGTTGGTTCCTCCTTTTTCTCCAGCAACAACAGCAGCAGCCCTCATTTTTGTTTCCAGCCGGCTGCTGGAAGCTGTAATTTGTTTGGCAACAAAAATATTGGAGACGAAACAAAAAAAAAATACAAAGGTTCATCATCGGAGTTGGTGGTCATAGTGGAGAGAGCCGACGCACACCTGCCGAAGAAAATAAAACAAAAAAAAAAAATTGATGGAACGAAAAAGGAGGAATGGAATCGACCAAAAGAAAGCGATGTATGCGCCTTCCGAGTCCACGTGCGAGAGGCAGGTGCTGCTGCTTCTCTGCAAGAGGAGAAAACGCTAATCAAGCACAACGAAGTGGGAAGGTGTGCTTTGGTGGGATCCTGACTGAAGACCTTGCTCCTCCAAAAAAAGATACCTACCATCAAACAGGAAGCCCCCCGTGCCTAATCAGTCGAAAAGAGGCATGAAATTTCAGTTTGGGTTAAAAAGGAAAACAAAAGAGCGACGCGTGACGTTATAGCTGCTTCTGCTTGAATACCTGTATAATGGCTGTTTCATTACAAGAAGATTTTTGCGTCGGACCAAAAGCGGGTCTTCCACTAAAGCTATCGATGGGTGTAAGTAAAACACGATCACGTTTCAGAAAATGTAGTTCTAACTACTTACAATTTAGACCACTGAATTGGTGATTATTTATCTAGTTATATTTCGGGGTCATTTTTCACCAAAGTAAGTTAAAAAAAAAAAAGTTTAGTTCTGATACGATTGGTATAAAAACAACACATGTCCTTTTTTCACATCTTGCCACATCTTTGCACTAGCAAAGTACACTCTTATTTCGGCAGCTTGTAAGAGAAAATACTGTCATTACAAGCACCTATCCTTTCTTTGCGTGCAAAGGCAAACCACCATTGCTTCACCTTGCCCAAGGACCTTCGCATCATATACCTGCTCTGGAAAGAACATCCACCATAATCATCGCTGAAATAAAGACATTTTGATGGTACAAAAGTTCTCTCTGGAGCCAGGTTTAGAGTAAAGCCGGGCAAAGTGGCACACTTTTTATTTAGGACTACATAACTTTGGAAGAAAAAGCGATAACTAAATGTTTAATACATGGATGGAAACTTTGGAGTCTTTCCTACATTTCACCGCAAAATGAGAAAGGAATATTGAAATTTGTGGACCACAGGTAACATTTACTACAGATATGTGAAATTCCATTTTGGCCGACACTATGAAGGCAAAATGACACATACTCTGATATCAATTTATATTTTTATGTTACAATCAAGACTGTATAATAGTCTAGTGATATGTAGACAATAAAACATGATTTTAAAATCAATACAATTGGAATAAAAAGTACAATAATTTAATGGTTGTTTAATGTTCTGCCATTTCCAGAAATGTTCCAGTTTGCCCTATTTTGTCTTTTTCTCTTTGCCCGGTTTAATGCTTTTCTAATTTTTAGGCAATATGTACAATGTTAGTGAATTTTTGCAAAGATAATTCACCTGATATAACAGATGATACAAGACCTGGTAACCTTTTCTTCACCAGCTTCTAAAAAGTCGTTCACTCACCTACAGGGATTTCTCTACTCTACTTGCGTGCCAATCAGCAAGTTCATTACTAACCTCTCTACAGAGGTACCAACTGTAAATTTTATCGTTGCGCGTGTGCTCGGAAACAACGAAATTTCACTTTACCCGACAAGGCCACTTTGTCCCTCTTTTCCTTACAAACAGAAGGTTTGTGAGCAAGGTGAAACAATGGTGGTTTCCCATTGTCTTTCATTCGATGGAGATGACGTACTAAGGACAGCATCTAGTCATTTAAAGTGGATTCCAAACGACTATGTTTAATATCTCCGCAACGGGGAATCGAACACGGGATCCCTTGATTGTAAAGGCGACAAGCAAAACCATTCAATCACCGGGAACACTCCTTTTAAACTTAGAGGAATTATCGTGTTTAATATCCAATCCACTGACATGTTTAATATACACTGCATTTTTATAACACCAGATAGTGTTTTGAAAGTCTTTCCCCAACTGATCTCCTCGATAGTAGACTAAGCTTAATTTAACTTGCTGCAAACTTGGCTTATCAAGTATCAAGTAACAAACTTAAATCAAGCTTGTCATAAGCTTGTATGCTATGTGAGCTAAGAAAAGCACAGATAATTTGTCGCTTTTCTTCCTATATATTTTTAATAAGTGCGATAAAATGAGCGAAACGTATTTTCTCGAGATATATTATGAATAAACTATGTATAGAAAGTGTTTTAAAAGTGATTTTGAGTATGCAACAAGCGTTCATCTCCATAACTCACCTTCAGAAACACTTTTTGTACACATTATATACATGTATTGTAGTACAAGATTAACATAATTTGTTTACTTCCTTCATTGAATTTTATTTACTTTTAAACATCTCAGGCTCAGGTATGGATAGGTTAAGAAAACAGGATGTTGGAAGGAAGTAGTAGGCCAGGACCTAGCTTGAAGGTACCATCCAGCATTTGTCCGGTGTGATAGAGGAAAATCTCAGACAACGATAGGCGACAGCTGGGATCGTTTCCAGGACTTCCCGATTTGTCGGCTACAGTGATTAGGAGTTTTCTTGAATTGAAATTAACGTCCTAAACAAGCGGGCGGAGTCCACAGATTTGATTAAAGTGGACTCCGAACCACTAATTTTCGTAGACCACCACCACCCACAATAAATTTGAACCTGGGACCATGCACACAGGAAGCGAGCATGCCAAGCATTTGGTTAACCAGGGGAACTCTAAGAGAATTTCAGAAAAGACGAAAGAGTGTAAAATAACTGTATTTTTTTTTTACATTGTATAACCCCATACAGCATACAAACTTGATTTTCGCTTGTGTAGTTACGATTAACGATTCAAGTTTGAAATTGACTGTAATAAGATGACTTGATATAGCAAGCTTATCAAGCGGCAACTAGTAAGCATAATTCAAGCTTGATGCAAGCACTTACGCTTGATATGCCAAGCTTGCAACACGCTTCTTGAATCAATGTTACTCAGCTATCGGGTAAGTGAAGTTTAATCGAGTCAAAGTTACACTCTACATACTTGGGGGGGGGGGGGGGGAAGGAGTTCATAATTTTAACAGTATTATTTGCTGAAAGCCTTCTATTTCTTTCTCTGCGTCTTCTTGGTTTTATAAAAAGAGGGGGGTAAAGAGAGTGTGATTCTAAGATTTATGGCGGAGCATCACTTTCTCTGCAATAACCCAAAATTAAGCACCACCGAAAAACCCGCAGTGGAATACCATCTAAGGAAAATTATTCTCGCTTCGTCCTAAGAAAGGAGGCGACACATATAAAGAGAGAAGGGAGGGAGGGAGAGAGAGAGAGAGAGAGAGAGAGAGAGAGAGGAGAAACAAAAATTATGTGTGAGAAGAAAATCCATCACCATTAATTTTGGAGAGAAACAGAAAATGAGCCGAAAGAAGAAGAAAGGAGACTTTCATTGCTGCTATATCTCCCCCTCTCCCACATACACACCTTTTGCTTAAGCTTTAGAGGACTTTTGCGCGTTTCTGAGAAACCTCCCTCCCGGAAAGGGCGAGTGGTGGTCGGGATTATTATAAGACGTCTTCGGATTTACTGAGAAAACCAAATATACCACCAGAGAAACATTGAACGACAAGGAAGAGGGGTAGTCTAGAAAGTACGTAAAACCAAAAAGGCATAAATTCACGGGAAAAGAAAAAAAAAGAGAAAAAAGTACCACAATATTTCATTTATGAAAAGCGGATAGGAAAGATATAATAACGTTCGCAGAACTATCTCTTTCTTTATTTTCAAGGGAAAAAAAAAACGAAGTCTCTTTGACTATAAAGAAGCCTAGCGCTACCTTCGCAATTTGCACGATTTTGAATCTTCAAGAAAAATAAGTCAGCTTACAGGAAAGAAAATCCCTGTCAGAACTGTAAAGAATTTATCCCTTGGAAAGCTGAGAAGCTGATCAAACTGTACACCCACACAGCATAGATATGTTCAAGAAATATGCTACTCCCTAGAAACATATGTTAGACATAGCCCTTATTATTTTTAGAACTACGGGTATGCCGTACTTCTTCCACCCCCATTTTTATCTCTGATTCTAATCTAACAACGCTACTACCGTAATAATCCACGAATTGTAAAATCTTGAAGCTTAGAATTATGAATGGATAATAACGCTCACTTCCTTGTAATAAAGGGATCCCGGTTCGATACCCGGTAGACGACAAAAGTTATTTTGGGACTTATTTAAATTTGTATATTCCGTTTGTAGGGCGTTATCTGCATCCGAATGGGAGAGATGACATGAATTTGAACTTTATTTATATCTTTTAATCTCATACGAGAATAAGGGAGGGAAAAGGATTAGGGAAGGTATCGGCCAGGGCCTATGTTGAAGATGCCATTCTGGCATTTTGACTGGTGTGACTGAGGAAAAATCATTAGAAAACCTTAGTCAGCACGGTCGACCGCTAGGATCGAACCAACGACCTCCCGTGTGTTACGCCGACGCTCTACCAATGAGTTACGGCGGCTCGGTGGAAGAAATAAGAAACCACCATCAATTCACCTTGACAATCATTTGCCTTCAGCCAGGCAGATCATTTAAACTATAGGCCCTCAATGAAATACACTTTAGAATATCAGGACGTTTTCTTCATGCAGGAAAATAACTTTCTTAAAAAAGAAATCTATTTCTGAGTCACTGTAAATAATGACAGGGGGAAAAAAAATATGAAAATTCAAATTAATTTTAACAAGTACAAATTTAGTTTAGCATTAAAAAAAAAAAAAATCGTGATATTTTCGTATCTGAACTGGAATCAATAAAATTCGGAACAGTTATCGTACAAGTGTTATCTATCTAACTGTTTATGAGAAAATCGATGATTTTCCTTACGATGCTTCCAAATCGGTTCCATTTTCTTCAATTTCTCAATATTCTCCTGTGAGAAAACAAAATGCTTTGCCATTCTAGAAAACGTTCTTGGCTCTAGGGCGCAGGAGATAATAATGAAGAAATAAACAGCGAGCTTAATATTTTAGCACTGGAAGTGATGCGTCAGTTACACAGAACAGAAAGATTTGTTCTCTTTCTGAGCAATCCTTTGCCATGTATACAGGAATTAAACATGGTTTATTGCACTTTTTTTTTTTATAGATAACAACGAAAGTAGTGAGTATATCGCATCCAAGGAAATATTGACAGATTTGGGCTTGAACATTTCCAGAGCCCCCAAGGATATAGAAATTACGTTCGGAGACAGGTTTCTCTGAAAGGAAACACTATTCTCTTCTGATTCTTATGAGGAACAGGAACGGAATGGTACTCGCAAGCATTTATGAAATCAACCCGGAAAGGGAAACTAACTAACGTACATAGCCAATCTAATCACCATGTAACGTACATATTTTCATGAAGATGAGAACGAAACACATCCAGGCATACTACACCCCCCCCCCCCTCTACACACACACACACAGAAGACCACATATTGTGTACGGAAATCTTTATAAAGTACGCAGCCTGAACGAAAAGACCACCGTACTGTATGTGTCTTGGAACACATCATAAAAGCACTATTATAAACCAGGCACCAACTAACATATAAAACTCATTCATGTGACTAAAGATATGGATATGTGAAAACTTGCAAACAATAGCGTAAAGAATGATAAAAGAAGAAGGCGGATATATGTACAGGACGACTCGTCCAGGCGCCAAAGAGTGAATAAGAAAAAGCACTTTACAATAAATACAACTCTTCAGGGCGAGCACTATTTTTTTTCTTTTTCTTTGAGGAACGCTAAAAAAAAATAAAACCAGTAGGTCTAACATTAGTTACAAGAGGACCACCACAGTAGATTCAGTTTCGTCCTCTCATTTTTTAAAACGTTTTATTTTTCATAATTAACTTGTCATTTTTTTTCTTATTCGACATACAGTTGCGAGAGAACTGTAATGTTCTGTTTACACAATAAGCGAGTAAGGAAACACAAAAATAAACAACAAATACCACATACTTACCATAACGGGACAAGACCCTCATATACGCATAACGTATCCCCCAACACAGGACGTGTGAAGTGATGATGTGCACTTACTGTTATTGAGAACTTACCTGAAAAAAAAAAGAGAACAAAAGAAGAGCTATAGAATTAGCATTCTTTTAATTATTAACAGAGTTTTTTTAAGGTTCACTTAATGTTTATTTTGTAAAACTCACTTTTGGTTGTTGTAACCATAAACTTTATTACATGACACATATTTCAGTCTTAATCTAATATATTCTTATATGGATGGACACTCCTGCCGATTCTTTTCTCATACTGGAGTTCCGCAAGGATCTCACTTAGAACCATTCTTTATTAAGGTAAAAATCGAACAAACAATAAACGAGAGAGATACTTGTAATTCTTTTTTTCTATTAACTGATTTGAAGAAAATATTCCATCGAATCAACTGGGACATCCTAGTGACAGTGTTGAAGAAAGTAGGCTTTAGATACACGTAAGAAACATTTGAATTACAAAATAAAGGTTAAACTAGTGTGGATGTCTATAATATGTATAGTAGGCTTCAGGTACTTTCATCAACATTATTTTCCATCGGAAAATGTTTGCCGGGTGTTCCCGCAATATAAGACAGTGAGACTGTACTGTACCGTCGCCGTAGATTCCGTATTAAGGTATAGAGTGCATTCGGTTAACAGACTGTTGAATTAACTATAAATACAATATTACTTGCAAAGTCTTGAGCAGCATTTGCCTTCATGCTCTAGTGAAAGAAAAAAAAGAAGATCAGTGTCCAAGGACGTCGTCAAGTGGGGTGCAAGGGGGCACTTGCCTCCCCTGGATGTTCTTATGTCTTTCATTGCATGCAGTTCATAACAAGATACTTGGGATTCTGCCGTTACATTTCCTGGTTTATTGC
>JAGDQP010033349.1:9400-20719 GCA_022664845.1 Lepisma saccharinum
TATGACTTGAAAACAGACACTTCGTTACTTAATTTGGCATAAAGAAATGGTAATTATATCATAACCCTCCCTTAAAACTGGGGACCTATGACTTGAAAACAGACACTTCGTTACTTAATTTGGCATAAAGAAATGGTAATTATATCATAACCCTCCCTTAAAATTGGGGAGCTGGAAGTCAGAAAAGGGGCCCTGAAAAATGAAGATTTTCTTAACTTTTTCATATTATGGGGGATAAGATAAAAGGACATTTCCGACTGAATACGAATATAATTTTTTTTTTTAAGGGAAAGGATTTTGAGGATTTCATATTTATACTAAAATGAAACTCCTAAAATAAAGACAAAAATAGTGGCCATTTTTCTTTTTAAGCAGTTTCATTTTTGCTATACATTTCCAATCTCTAAAATCTTTTTTCTAAATAAAGTAATTCATATTCTGTTGGAAATCCACTTATCTGATACCCCATTTCATCTTTCAGGCCTCGAGATTCCCCACCCCTTCTCCAGGCCAAGAAGTTCCTAAATTTTAGGAGGCGTTATCGCAAATTACCATTTCTTTGGGCCAAAAATAAGTAACGCAGTGCCAATTTTGGAGTTTTAGTGAATTTTATTTTTTTCCTTCAATCTAAGGGCTATTCTGTTTAACACAGACAACTCTTTTTATTTAAAAAAAAAAAAGATTTTTTGACTCATTTCCGAGTGAAAATGGCCACAATTTTGGTTATAAGCAGTTTCATTTTTGTGAAAACTTTGCTATAAATTTCGAACCCTTAATTTTTCTGAAGAATATAATTCAAATTTATATTCAGTAGGAAAAATCCTTTCATTTAATACTCACACAATCTACTTTAAAAGTGTTTCCCAGACTTCCAATTTTGTGGAGTTTTTATCGTATAAATACCATTTCTTTAGGTGAAGAATTGTGCTAGTTTTGAAGTTCAAGTGCGTTTAAATATTTTATTTTAACTCAAGTGCTTTTAAAGAAAGAAAAAAAAAATCGTCTTTGACCAATTTTCGATCAGAAATAACCGCCATTTTTGGTCTAAAGTTAGGTTTTCTTTTTTAGGAACATCGCTCTAAATTTTATTTATACCATGAGAAGTAATATAATATTGGTAACGAAGGATCAGGGAGTGTACATTGGGGCTCATAAATAAATAATTGTGAAAAATATTCTTTTGGCCACTTTTCGACCAAAATTGACTGACATTATGGTCTAAAATCAGTTTTGCTTTGTGCAAACATGACTATAAATTTGATTTAGACAATAAGGAATAATATAAAATTGGTACGGATGGATCAGGGGTGTACGCGGGGGGAATCATAGAAAATAATTTTGAAAAATATCCTTTCGATGAATAGAAAAAAATTCTGAAAAATAGCATATTATTCAATTTTCGACCAAAAATGAGTCATTATGTTCTAAAACCAGTTTTCAATTTTGGGAACGTCGCTATACATTTTATTTAAACCCTAAAGAATGAGAGAAAAATGGTCCCGATAGATATGGGGAGAGGATGGTTCACGTGGGGTTCCCCTGGCTCCCCGACTAAAACTCCAAGCACCGAAAAAGAAATGATTATCAAATCTGCACAGTTACTCACTACTGTCCCTTTCCTCATAAACATAACAAAAGAAACAGAGCAATATAATCACAGAAGCAAATACATGCCCATCAAGTTTTTCTTTTCCTGAAAGTTTCTCACAATAAATAAAAAAAAAAAGCAAGAATTGAAATATGAACCTCTTGTTTCATGTTATTGATAGCAAATTAATATTTCCTGCTTCTAGCACTCAAACGATACACAACAAACAAGACAACGTATTTTATGTCTTCACCTGTAGGCTTCCGACGCCATAATATTGATTATTTTGGGACCTATCTTTCACACGGGACAAATTGCATATGTTTTTTGGTAAATAAAAAACTAAAATAATACTTTCGTACTCTTAAAAATAATGTTTTTTTTTCAAAAAAAAAAAAGTTTTAAACACGAGTTAAAAAAATGTTTAAAACAATCGCCTCTGTTTAAAACAAATTGTTGTAGACATTCCAACCCTGATTACGGGTAATAGATTTTGTAATAAGTAAAAAGATGATAGCTAATAGCACTCAATTCCTAAAGAAAAAATATAAAGAAAGAAACGTGGATATCACCAGATGGAGCTAAAAGAAACCAAATAGATGTGTAATTGATGCCAGGGCATCAGATATAATTGATGTTGGTAGCTGTAGAAGGGCAGATTGTGGATCAGATCATTTGATAATAAAAGCAAATATAGACAGAAAATAGCATGTTACAGAAATAATAAAGGAACCAAGCAGGAGAAGTATGATGTATCGAAGATAAAGAAATATGGAACGGAAAACGAAAAATATAAAGAAGAACTAGAAAAGAGATTAAGAGAGAAAGAAGAAGAATGGCATAATTATGACATTGAGAAGAAGTGGGCAAGCATCAGGGATGGTGTTCAAAGCAGAGCAGAAGAAGTGCTGTGCAAAAAGAAACTAACAAGAGAGGAATGAAAATAATAAACAGAAATACAAAAGGAAATAGACAAGAGTTTAAAAGAAAAAGGAGGGAAGTAGACAAAGTGTGCAGAAGAACGAAAAGGAAGTTTGAAAAGCAAAAAATGGCTGACATAGAACAGATATGGAATACAAAAGATACGAGAAATTTCTTTATAAGAGTCAAAGAAGAAAAGAAAGGATTTCAACCGAGAGTGGCATTCTGCAAAGACAGAGAGAGGTAACTTGATAGCAGATAAAGAAGGAATACTTAATAGATGGGCGGATTATGTTAGAGAATTATTGACAGGGAACCAGAAGAAATCAGGAAATGGATACAATAAAGAAGACGGAAATGAGAAAGTGAAGGAAGATGGGAAAATGATACAAAAGAAGATGTAAACAAAGAACTGATTAAACCACCAAGACAAGAAGCAGAAGAAGCAATCAACGAACTAAACAACAACAGAGATCCAGGGGATGATAATATCAAAGCAGAACTATTAAAAGCGGGAGAGAAGATCTTAAGGGAAAGGTTGGAACAGTTGTACATACAGATATGGGAAGAAGAAGAAGAAATGCCACAACAGTGGAAGAGAAGAATCATTTTGTCCAATACACAAAAACAAAGACAAAACAGGATGTGAAAACTATAGAGGAATCATGTTACTTCACCTGGCTTATGAAGTATTGGCAAAGATTTTAGTTCGGAGAATAACACCAGTAGCAGAGAAATTGATTGCAGAATCCCAGCGTGGTTTTAGGAAAAAAAATAGAGGTACTACAGATCATTCTTTTTTCAGTAAGGATGATAATGGAAAAATACCATTAATTTAGTACTGACTTGCATCACCTATTCATAGATTTTATACAGGCGTACGACAGCATAGAAAAACTGTTCACAGTTATGGAAGGATCAACACCAACAACACAATAAGAAAACGAATAAGATCAACAAGCATGGTCTTAAAATAAACAATAAGTAAAGTGAAGATCGAAGGAGAATTATCAAAACAATTTAATATAGTGAGAGGTGTAAGACAGGGAGATATTATGTCAACCCTACTATTTAACGTAGCACTAGATATAAAGCTATCAGACAACTAGAAATAAGCCCAGGTGGTACATTTTTCAACAGGATGTATCAATGTCTTGGATATGCAGATATTGATATAATAGCACGAAACAGAGTAGGGTTTGGTGAAGTACTTAAAAAATTAGAACAAGCTACAGAAGACATAGAATTGCAAATAAATGCACAGAAGACAAAATACCCGCTAGTATCACGAAGAGAGAGAAAAGAAGAAGAAAGGAAAAATTTCCTACTCTAAAGAAATAAGTAAAAGAAGTAAGATTACTATCTATAAAACAACAGTGCGTCCAGTAGTAATGTATGGATTAGAAACAAGAGTTACTAAGAAGATAGGAAAGGTTTTAAGAAGGATCTTTAGAGGAGTGAGACAAAATGGAACTTGGAGGATCAGAACGAATATAGAAGTACAAGAACTTTATCGTAATCCGGACATTATAGCAGAAATAAAGAGTGAACGAATAATTTAGTTGAGGCATGTATGGAGAATGGTAGAGTACTTAAAAAGGTATTAATAGGGGAACCAGGTGGGTGAAGAAGCAAGGAAGGCCGAGGAAAAGATGGATGTTGAAGAGGACTTGAGGAAGCTAGTGATCAGAAGATGGAGACGGAGAGCAAAGAACAGAGAGGATTGGAGGCTGGTTGCGAAGGAGACCAAGGACCTTTATGGGCTGTAGCGCCAAGGATTAAGGATGTTGTTCGTCTAGGAATATTAACTTCATTAATTTGTTCGTAGGAGTCTAAATTGCCTTAACATTCAGTACTGAATCCGTTGCCTGTTAAAAGCCGATACCAAAATTACAAAGTATGTGTTTGCGGGGTGAAGTTGAGTCCATAATTTCACTTGTCTATCTGCAGAACCTAACAAAATCCTAGAAAACTAACTTCGTAATTCATCAACGCTTTACCAAGAATTTCAAGATAGTATGACATGTTTAGGCCATAGTACCTTTATTTTGTACCGAACTGTCAATCATAATCATCGCTCTACTACTCAAGCCGGCGAAGGATAGATCTTGCTCAAATGATTCTTACATTTAAGAATCTACCCGAATCTGACTCGTAGGAATCATTCGCTTTTTAAACGCGTGTTCTGGTAGGATAGCTAAATGTACACACATCGTATGCGCCGAGATTTGCTCAGAATAGCATACGGCCACCATATCAACATACAGGTTAAGTAGACCATACCTAATTAGGTACATTTGTTTTCATGTACTAGGGTTGGGGACTTGTGTCCTAAACAAACGTTTCTACGTAGTAGGATTGGGAACTTGTAGTCTACAAAAACGTTTTTATTCTAAGATTGGGAACTTGTAACCGAAAAGAAACGTTTCTACTTGCTAAGGTTGGGGATTTTGTGACATATTTTTTTACATATCAGAGTTGGGAACTTGAGACCAAAAGAAAAACGTTTCTACGTAGTAGGGTTGAGAACTTGTGACCTAAACTAACGTTTTTACGTACTAGGGTTGGGAAGTTGGGTTCTAAACAAATGTTTCTACGCACTAGGGTTGGAAACTTGTGACCTAAACAAACATTTTTTACGTACTAGGGTTGGGAACTTGTAGTCTACACAAACATTTTTATGTTCTAAGGTTGGGAACTTGTGACATAAGAAAAACGTTCTTATCTACTAGGATTGAGAACTTGTAACTTAACAAACACTTATAAACTTATCAGGGCGAATCCGATGACAACGTATGGAAGTGCATATAGTAAGAAAATGCCGTCAAGAAAGGTTTTATCACCAATTTGCACCTTGGTGTGGGTATCGGAAGTGAAGGTGAAAAAGAGTAAAAATTTGAGAATCCAATAATGAAAATCCAAGTGAAGTGTGTCCAGCTTCTCAGAATTATATATAGTATAAAACTACTGTTCGGGAAGATTGTGATATCAGCAGACTGAAAACGACAAAGTAAATCTGAATCACTGAACTGCAATTTGAATAAGGTACTATAGTTGAGACGCTAACCTGCGTTACAGAGTGCATCTAATGCAAAATACCTCAAAGAATAGCTATAGTGTCACCAGATTGCGAACGTCCGTGTAACTAAAGGTCGCTGAATCTCAAACTGAAGACAGTTTATCTCTATTTGCTTTTCGTTTAGGTTCTAACATACCAAAAAGACTAAGTGTTAAGTAACGACACCAGTCATTGACCGTGTACGAGTAGTTGACCCTTTGCGAAAACAATGCTCAAAATAGCACTGGCAACAGCTCGAAAATCTCATGGAAAGAGAAACATCTGACAGGCCACTCCATCTGTTACCACTGCCTGGTATTTCAACAATGTAGTGCATTCTGGGTAAAAAATAATAATAGGAAGATGGACTTTATGCAGGTGTGTACAATTGTAATTTCTTGAGATTTTGTTTAGAAGGTGTATTTGGACTGCGGGTCGATTTTGTGCCTATATCGGTAATACTTACAGATTTAAAATGGTCTGGATGTCTTATACGTATTTGAATTAATGGAATGCCAGTCTCCAGTTACAACCTAGGAGTGAAACAATTACTGAATCACATAATTACAAAGTTCACCAGCGAGGTCAACTACTGGCTCAGATGAGAGAGGCTTTTTGTTTTCTATACGATCTCCCTATTTCTCAGTAAACAGTATTATAGTGCAATCATTTTATGAGATTGGGTAAAACAAAAATTGTAAAAGCATGAGACTTGGTATACATATAGTACTTGGTCACCCAAGTAACGTACTAAAAGTCCTCAAAAATCAAACTTGTGCTACGGCTGCCATCTTGGAAAATGGCGGTCAAAATTAAGTTTTTTTTTTAAATTTGAACGGAAACTAAGCACCACACCAGAAAAAGTTTCAAATGAAGTTTGTTCAGCATAAATTTATGAATATTTTTTTAATATAATTACAGTTTTTTTTTTCATTTGATCAATCCCAAAGCTACAAAGTGACATCAAACGAAAACTATTTTTTTTTTTCAGAAGCCAAAAATCTTTATATCAGTTTTAAAACATGTTAAAAGCATGGGATTTGGTTTGAATTTATTTTAAGACCTTTAGGCAACTATGGCTCAGGCCGTATGGATGATAATGGGATGAATTGGTGGAATGAAGAAAGTGGGAGGAAACGGGAGCACCCGGAGAAAACCCACGCACACGGTGTTTGTCCACCACAAAGCCCACATGACATGAGCAGGGATCGATCCGACGACCCCTAGCACCAGAGGTGAGCGCTCTACCAACTGAGCCACCGTGGTCCCTCATGGGATTTGGTATATGGCCACCGAAGTAATATATAAAAAAAAATCTCCAAAAATCAAAGTTGTACGACCACCACCTTGGAAAATGGCAGCCAATATTCACCTATGTTCAATTTTCACAAAAACTATGTAGCACTTCAAAAAAAAAAGTTCTAAATTATTTTGTTCAGCATAAAATTACAAACCTTCGTTTTTAAAGCCATTTTTGTCATCGAACCAGAAGCCACAAAATGGCACAAAACCTAAGTTATTGTTATAAAATTCTGTTTTCATTTAGATTTTTTTCAAAAATGAAGACAGAAATTAATGCCAACAACATAAACTGCTCGCAACAAAAGTTTTTCCTAAAGTGATTACACAATTTTCCTGTGAAGAAATAACAAATGATAACATCAATACACAAAATGTAGGCATTAAGACTGAAATATCACAAAATTGCAAGTAATCCTCACTTAAATTTAATCTGTTCAAAAAAAAATACAGAAAGGTTATGGTAGTTATTAAATATTACTGAAAGCTGATAATTACAGTATGTTCATATACTCAATTTCATATATTTTTATCTATAACATTTTTTGGACATAGAGATGAGAACTTTTTGCATACAAGTTATGACCTGCAGCATGAAAGACAACAACATACTGATGGAGTGAAAAGTCTCCTGACCTCTCAGTTCTAATAAACTCCATAATGAGGATAACCATTTTCATATATTGTAACGACAGTTTGGCTGTCTTCCTAGTTTCATCTGCTTCTTTGCAGACAGCTAAAATAGCCAAACACTATGTCTTTTCCTGATTTTCAAGTCATTATATCCTCTGGGGAGGGGATATTTAATTTCTCAACACCTTATCACTGTCTAACACAAAAAATACTCAGTTTCCTGAACAAAAAATGTTGCAGTTGGAAACTTAAACAGAACATTAGTGTCAGGAAATAGGATCGGTCTAATGACAAGAAAAGATCGTAATTTTGTGCTCAAGAAACTTGATTTAAAACTTTTTTCACTGTGCCGCCATTTTCCAAGATAGCGGTCATAGCACAACTTTGATTTTTGGAGACTTTTAATAGTTACTTCAGTGGCCAAGTACTTTCTATATATCAAATTCCATGCTTTTTAAGAATTTCTTAAACTGATCTAAAGATTTGGCTTCTGGGAAAGAAAAAAGTGCTTTTTGTTTGATGTTATTTTGTGACTGTCAAATGAAAAAAAAAAAGCAATTACAAAAAAAATATTAATAATTTTATGCTGAACAAACTTCATTTGAAACTTTTTTCGATGTGATGCTTAGTTTCGGAGAAAATTTAAAAAAAACTGATTTTTGGCCGCCTTTTTCCAAGATGGCGGCCGTAGGACAAGTTCGATTTGGGGGTACTTTTAGTATGTTACTTGGGTGGTCAAATACTTTTTATGAATACCAAGTTTCATGCTTTTAAGAATGTTTTAAACTAATCACAAGATTTTGGCTTTAAGTAACTACAATATTAGCAATGCATTGTCAAACTGTCAAATCTGTTAATCCAGCTGGTTCCACTTGATGACCAGGTGGTCAACTATTTATACCATCTGGGTCAACTACTAAAATGATAAGCCGGTGAGGGATAATTTTAGGAAGAGTCGAAGTAAAGCGAAAAGGGACGGCGCTACAGGGGGTCTGAAGGCCCCCAGTTTGATTAATACAATATAATGTATTTACTTCACAATTTGAAAACATGATTGAGTGTTAGACATGTAACTTGCACGAATAATAAAGCCTCAACATAACTAGTATCAACACAGCGTCTGAGGCGATTAATATGCTTCTTGGATTATCAAATTCCTTGCCTGAACAATCTCTGATGAAAGCCACTACGAAAACATTTCTCCTTTCAAGCTACATCGACTGATTGATAGTTCGTATCTGGTTACGAGTTTACGCAACCGTGTTACCGTTTTGCAAAGCACTGTTCATAACACAAACAAAGAGTATGGAATCTCTCTTTACTAGCGACAGTATTTATCAGTGTTTTGACGACTGCCGAAGGATTGAAGGCTGACTACAGTGCACAAAGGAAAACAAAACATTTAATTATTCACTATGGGGGTGGAGGCAGTGTTGCCGATTTGGGGGGTAAGTCACCGAATCTAGGGGATTTAAAACCTACTTTAGCGGCAACAATTACGATTTCCGATTAGCGAATTTTTGGGGGTATTTTCAGTATCCATTTGGAGAGATTTTTCAATATTAAAGTTTACTTGATCAGGTAAATTTTCAAAGCTAAGTTCGTGAAAATGTTCTGAAAACAGGATTTCATACATACATTGACATGAAAATTTCCTTTAGGATCAACAAATTAGTAAGCCCAGCACGGTATTTTTATATGTGAAGCATTGTTAAAGAAAAAACGCGCGAGAGACATTTTTTTGGCAGGGTCTAAAGGCCTCCGCACACGATCAAATAAATCTTGAATCAAGTTCTTGAAATAAGTCAATTAACGAACTAGTACACCATTTAACTTTTTCAGTCAAATGTCTTGTTATATGTCACAGAAAAATAAGCGTAGTTTTATATAGAATTTCGTTGACAAAACATTTTGGGTTCAAGAGTTTATGGCACAATTGCTAAAATCATTTTTAAAATGTCTTAAAACAAGGACTTCAAGAATTATTTGATCGTCTGCAAAGGCCTTAAGATAGTGTGCGACAATGCCACGATTTTAATTTAAGACCTTCAAGAGCCAGGTGGCTTTGACTCAGGCCTGTTGGATGATGATGAGAGTGAATTGGTGGAATTAAGAAAGTGGGAGGGAACGGGAGAGCCCAGAGAAAACCCCCCCACACGGTGTTTGTCCATGTCCACTACAAAACCCACATACCGCGAGCTGGGATCGAACCAGGGACCTCACACACCAGAGATGAGCGCTCTCTACCACTGAGCCACCGCGTCCCCAACAATGCCATGATCTTCCACTTTTCGATTGTCGTAGTGGTTCAGGAAGAAGGCTATTCGCAGATACATACACACACCCAGTGTTTTATTAATCAGCCCCAATGTTGTAGTCGCCCCGGATATTTTATCCTGGCGCCGTCCATGAAAGCGAATCGAGTTTCTCTTTACTTGAAGCTAATTATCGACAATGAATAGAAAGTATACGCTGCTCAAGGCTGGAGACTCGTTTGAGGTGTTGATAATCTCGAATCGATCAACTTCGACTGCCCCTAAAGTTACTCTAAGCCCGAAACGATGGGAACAATTCCAAGTCTACATGTTCCGATAATACGAGTTAGCTTTTCCACCACAAATTCCTTTGCTGATGCTATCCATTAAAAGGAAAAAATCCATCTGATGGTGTGGAGCATTACTGGAAGGATATTCTCTCATAAAGAAATGAAACAAGAAAGGTCAGCCCACACAGAGCCTTTTTTTTTTCATTTCCTGAACTATATTTTTTTTCCGCTAAATGAACAGATTAGTCCTTAAACAGATCCCTAATACGTTTTCATATATTAATCTGAACAGTTTGTTTTACACTTCCATCAGTAGTTGTTGATGTATTCCAATTTATTGTCTTACAGGGCACCTGGTTAACTTCTCAATTAATGGACGGGCAACTACTAGAATCTGTCAACTACTGAAACATTTTTTTCCCCCCGTAAACTAAACTAATTGACAATTGTCCTTGTTGACTCAACTGGCCCTGTTAGATCATATTGCTATGAATTTTTAAAATAAAAATAAAGAAGACATAGCAGTTTAAGTGGAAAATTTGTCTTAAACCGTCAACTACTGGTGCTTCTACCTTACATATTGCAATAATTTAATACGAGAAGGTTGTGCTTCTATCAGTTCGGTTTCTTTTATCAACTCGAATGTTACGAAGGCGATTTTTACGCTACTGTGTTGTTTATTATATAAAATACAAAAGTTTAAATCTCCTTTCTACTTATATCGTAAGTTAACCACTACGCTACACACAGTAATAATAATAATAAATTGGATATTCCTCGTCTTTCAATAAAGATGACGCAGAAGCCTTTCTCTATTTCTGCAGCAAGAGTTCGGATCTCCTTACCAACATTAAGATATACGAACCATAGTTCAAATATTTTCACTTAGCGATCTGTGACTTAGTCTTGGGACACATGATGTTTACAGATGGTCTCGAAGTGTGTATTTCTTAGATGCTATTGTTATCTATATAATGATCTTCATTGATTATACGAGTAGCAATCCCTGTCTAAATGACATTTCCGGTAGTATTTTTTGATTGCAATAAAAAAAAAATTCTTCTGTTAAAGTAGACTACGGAAAAAATTTTTTTTTCTTTCTGTGATGCATTTATCAAAAGTTATAAAAAGCCTTGCTTCGAAACAGTCTCCGTTTTGCGCTTAATCGGGCACCGCCATGTTATGACGTAATCAATCTGCCGACTGCTTGTCATCAACATACAGATTTGTTAGTATTGTTAACAAGAGATAACAAAAATGGATCGAAAGAAATAG
>JAGDQP010033350.1:529-20718 GCA_022664845.1 Lepisma saccharinum
CAGTCAGTGAGTGAGTGAGTGAGTGAGTCAGTTAGCCTAAAATGTGCAATTTCAGGGGTCCACAACTAGAACATAGTTTGAGATACGAATATGAAATTTTGCACATCTGCACATATTTACCATATCTCCTTAACGGCAAAAGCTCATATTCCTATCTTTAACATCTTTTTTCTTACGGGGCCCCCAAATCGTCGATTTTGCCATAAACTCTTGTTCCTGTATAACATGCTTCTGGCAGTGCTGACGTTTTCTGGCGCGAAGAACTTGGCTCATGCACTGCCGTGCATGTTGATTCGTTAATAACGGCTATCTTAGGTAACACACTCCTAACAAAGCTGATTGGTGATAGTCCGGATGACTGTTGCTAACATATTTTATTCACCGCGCACAACGGGTTGGCAAATCTACTAGTTTGTTTATAAAGAAAAAAAATCCTTTAGTCGTAGGCTCATAAAATGAAACTCTACGTTCTAAAAATATCACTATTGATTCGGGAAAAGGTCATTTTAAAAATTATTTCCTTAAAGAAAGAACGAAAAACGTAGTTATAAAACAGTAAACAAAAACATAATTTAGAACTTACATTTTGTTATTATCGCAAAAGAATTCGCAACCTCTCGGTTTAGTTTTTTTTTTTCAACTGTACATGAGGCGAAATTCTTTCTTATTTATCATGAAGACAAATTATTATCGGACCAAAGTTTATCAACTTTCTATAGAAAGCTCATCCCAGTTTCTTTTCCTCTCTTTAACCACGTTAATTTTCTTCCAAGAGATGAGAAAGAAGAGAGGACTAGGATCTTGTTGATTGGAATTCCAGAGAAATCTTCCCTGGAAACGGAGATGCTTTAGAGAACTCTGCTGCTGCTCGGCAAAACTTATCCCAAGTTTATTTAACATTCGGTGCGTGATAAAGTCCCGAAGAAAAGAGTGAAGTACCAAACTGATTAAGGAGCCCTCACAAGATGGCATGCTACCTCTATTTCTTCTTGTACGTCCTAATCTTCTTCTCTCTCTTAACACAGCCTTTCCTTTCTACTTCTTTCTTTTAAAAGAAAGTTCAGAAACTAAAGACGGACTTATAAGTGCCAGAGAATGAAAGAAAGAGGAAGCGAAAAGTAGAATTTAACAAAATTTTAGAAGAAACTCCGACAAATCTAATGCTTGATTCGAATTAACTACACTATAAAAAACATTTGTATACTTTGATGCAATAAGTTGGGTGAGCCAATATAGTCCACGTTCTCAAGCTGGGATACTTGATGTTTTTCGCATTAATTTAGTATTAAAACAGTAGTTACCATATGCGCCTTGAACGGTATTGTGATCTAGTGTAGAATTCAAAAAATAAAGTTAATTAGCATCTTTTTTGACAAGCCATTTAAGGCCATGACAACTGTGCAAGCATGGCTTTTTATTTCACGATGGGTATAAATTATTCCATAATTATTTTAACTTGCATATAAAATTGTGGTGCTATATATTTTATAGAAGTTCGGTCCTTGCTCTCTCAGAACATGATAAAGATTCTACGATTTACGTTCCTTTTTTAGGTGAGATGTAAAAACGTGGCTCAAAATCTGGTTTTCGAATAGGAACCCAAGGTAGTGGCTCACTTTGCAAAGCAATTTGGTACTGTCATTTGTGAAGGTTTGATATAGTAAATTACGTGAAACTATGCAACCAATGCTTGCGATATGTGCACGAGGACTGTAAAGGACTTACCAGGGAAGCTGAAATTCTTGCATGTTTTGCCAGGCTTCTGATTAAGCGTTTCATCGTAATGTAAAATATTCAGCATTGAAAGTAATTAAGGCTAAAATGTAAAGTATTTAAAATCTTTTTAAAATGAAATATTTTACTTGTTTATTGAATTTGTATTCGATGCAGTCATTCACTGTGGTATTGCACAATCTGTAGCTTCACTACGTGGACCACTTTTGAAACAAAACATTGACCACCTTTTGTACCACTACAAGGTTTCAAAAAATGTTCTGTAATTGTGAAGCCACTGATCTTATTCTCCAAACAAATATCAGGTTTCGAAGTTAGAAGATCCAAGTGCAACTGCTAAAAATGTCAAACTTCTAGTTTGAACTACAAAGCTATAATGAAGGCTCAAACTTTAAGTAGATCAGCTTTGATTTACCTACTTTATGAGAATTTAGAAAATGATTAAACAAATAAAACGATGCATCCTTTAGACTACGTTGCTTAATCCCTTTATGCACTTCACCAGAAGAAAGGACAGAACCCTTTGAACAGAAGAGAAGAGAGAGAGAGAAAAAAATGTAAATTTTATAAAGGTAACTTAACTTTTAATTGTTTTGAACTGCGATATATATTATCTTAGTATCTTATTTTTCACGATACTTTTTCTTCTCCAACGGACTGAGTATGTAAAATAATGAAGAAATGAACCAAAACCTTGACATACATACTACAAAGCAGACAAAAAAGCATTACTTAACTTAGTAAGGTGACAGTATACTTACTTGTTAAATAGCACAATATCAGGCTTCCATACTTTATCTGGTGGGAGTCGAAGTACTGCGATCCCTCCGTAATCTGCTTCATCCCATTGCAGTTGGTAATCGCTCCACAGCTGAAGATAGAAAAGGAAACGAGAAACTCTTAGAATACATTTGATGATAAGATATAGGATTATATTAATGTTGCTAATATACCTACATATGAGCACATTTTTTCTTGTAAATACACTATTTAGATATTAATCACCAGGTACCCCTTGCAAAGTGAGTAGCATCGTTCATACAACACCGATACAAATCACGATACTCGAAAGGGAGTACGCACATTCAGTACATGCAGGGACCTGATATTAAAAAAAGAAAAAAAAACTTCGCAATTTTGAGAAAATCCATTCAGATATTTTAGTAAATAGAGAACAGAAATGCTTTTACATATTTTGTTTTGCAGTATTACTATTTATACTTGTTACAACTAGCGCATGAGCTGATGGGAGGGAATGTTAGACAATTATCAAAGTTAATTGAATTTAAACAGTTACATTAAATCGTTTAATAAGAACTGACATTATTAACTGCAATTAATTATAATAATAATAAAAATACAAAATTATAATAGATTTCTAGTCTTTTCATAGGTTTCATTAATTCCATGGTTATTCTTTTCAATCTTTCATTAGCACAGTTTCAGAAGCAGCTAATATCTAACCAAGATGTAAAAGAGATTTATCTAAACATCGTCGTAATAACTTTAAATTACATGGAATTATACAGCATTTGTTTTGTTAATTATTTTGTCTACGACATCAACTGTTTTTGAAACTGTATTGTTGAAACACTGAGAATGATAACCATGGAGTTATTAAAACATATCAAAATAGAAAAAAAATACATGAGAATTTTAGTTCCTTTCGTTATAGGTAATAGTACATTAAAACATGAATTGTGGTTGGAAATTCGGGAAAGGGGACGCTGGGAAGACCGAAACATCATTGGGAGGACAATATCAGAAGAGATCTTAGAGAGGTAGTGTTTGCGATGAAAAATGACTTGATCTTGCCCAGGATAAAATCCATTGGCAAACGTTTGTTACTGCGGCGATAAATTTGCTAGTTCCATAAGGCATAGAATAAGTAAGTTAGTTTCGAATGTTAAGCATATTGCAAAGCAAATAAAATGAGGGAGGGGAGTATCCCGAAACCTTGGATAGAAGCGCTTAAATACAATGTAACTTACTAAAACTAAGAGAATAAATTCTTTACCATTCTGTTAACTACCACTCTTTTCCACTAAATTATGATTTTTTTCTGTTGACAATCAACTCTGATTAGAGTAATACAGCAATGTTTATTTCTCATTACTTTCTTTAACAAAAAAATAAAGTAAGAACTCTTTCAAGTGTGATGGGGAAGGGGGGTATAATGGTTAGAGAAAGGTAATAAAAAAAAAGGAGAGAAAGAAATGTGGAAATTGACTTTATGAGATAAACAAGGAAGTTTGTATAGCTAATACTAAGTGGATTATAAATGCAGAGAGGAGAATTCAGCACGGTGAACGAACCGCCCTCTTCAGTTTGAACGCTATGCTGAAAATGAATGACTCCATCTTAATTAGCTCCGTGATTGAGCGCAATTGAATTTCCTAGAAAGTTATTCGAAGAAGCAAAACAAGCTTGTGAGAGAGTGAAAGAGAGGGAGAAAAAAAATACAATAAAATGCTTTGTGCAATGCGAAATCTTTCAAGTAATTTTCTCAGTATAATCACAATTCAAATCAAATACGATGGGAAAACTTGTGAACATTGAAAATGCCAATATTGTCAAAGAAACGTTCTTGTTTATTAGTACCAAATACACATTTCTAGTTTGGAATTCAATTGTATTTATAACTAGCTGATTTCCCCGCTCGTTGGAGCGAGATAAATAAAATATATTAGCAACACTAACACTTATACTACTATTACTAATGCTATGACAACAACAGCTGGGGTGCATTGTACGGAGTGGTTCTGATCCCCCTTTACCAAAAACTGTAGATCACGTGCTTAGAAGCTCGCCAACCCGCTGAAGAACCCCGCCCGCTGGTTCGCGGTGAGTAAAATACGTTGGCAACTTTAATAGTATACTATTATTATTACAATTACTACACTACAACTAAATACTATTACTAAAGTAGTAGTAGTAGTAGTTATCCATACCTTACGTATTTTTATATAATACATAAAATTTAAGTTACAACAATCAATTAATAAAAAATGAATAAAATCTTTAATTAGTTATTTCATTGTTGTATTAGATTAAACATTGTATATGTGTTTCTTGAGTCCCGGAATAGAACATGGGTATATTTTAATTCACCGGAATTGAATTTGTGAGCAACTAATGAAATAAATACATTGTTAACATGTTTAATCTAAAACAACAATGAAATTACTAATTAAAAAAATTAAAATATTTTATTCAAATTTTTGATTAATTGATTGTTGTAACTTAACTTTTATGAATAATAAATACGTAAGGTATGGATAACTACTATTGCGACTATTAGTGTTGCCAACATATCTTGTTGACCCCGCATCAAAGGGCGGGCAAATCAGTTTACAATGCAATAACACAAATAACCGGTTAGGAAATATTGGAATATACTCGGGTATTTCTAAGAGTGCAGAGTGTAACATCTTGGATAAATAAAACGTAAGTAGATATTTCCGTAAACATTGAACAAATTTGGAACTCTAAAACTCAAGAGTAAAGATTTATCAGATACTCACGGAGAGGACAATCATTTTTTAACCAGTGTTTATTTCAGGACTATTTAAAATATTTAGAGGCTGTGATAAATGAACGAGATCGTAGCTTTCTAGTAGGAGCTACACGCCACGGTGGATAGCAACAGCAGGGAGGACTAAGAAAGGAATGTGAGAATTATGTATCTTATGTTGACAGTAAATTGGTGGAAACGTCTCCATACTACTACATATGGAAAGAATCTTCCATTACGTCTCACATTTATTCATGATTTATTTACAGCACTAATACTCTCTCTCTCTCTCTCTCTCGCACACACACCACGGTGTCCAGCGGTCTGATAAAAACCTAGAAAAGTCAGGGAATTTTCTTGAAATCAGAGAAAAGTCAGGGAATTATAGGATTTGTCCAAATTTTGCCCAATTTGTTGATGTTGCTGCCCATGGAGTGGAGCAGAGAAAGATGTTTCAGTCTTTTTGCTTAAATAAGTGAGTCGACGACAATTTGGAGAAATGTGATTTTAGTCTGAAAAATCGGGAAAAGTCAGAGATTTTTGGTTACTTCTTCCTGAACTTCCTGTATACACACACAGAGAGATACCGTACATATTTATAGCATAAATACCGTTTTAAAAAGTTCCGTTCTTTCGAAAAATCATTATGTTAGCTTATGATTGCCCAGACTGAGGTTTTTGCTTTCTGCAGAATCTCTAGCCACCTCTGCAAAATAAATGTTCCTGTTTCAGAAAAAATAATCTTGAATAGGCATAGCAAGAGAAATACTTATTACGAGTGACGTAGGCTAAACGTTTGAAATTGTAAAGTTTCAATGTTTCTTGTTCCTTTATTACACAGGTTGTAATTCTAGTAGAACAATGAATGATTCCTTGTTGTTACCTGGCCCTGGCGGCTACCTACTCACACTTGCGTCTGGAAAAGTGCTTTCCAAAAAAAAATCATCCTTACGATATATAATAGACATCGGCCACAGCTATCTGCCGATTTATTTTCAACGAAAGATAGATAGATAGACAGACTGATAAGTAAATAGATACGCGGAGAGATATAAAAGAGAAGGGGATTCAGAAAGAGAATGATGACGGAACATTTCCTCTGTAAAACGGAAGAAAAATATGAAGAGGGAAAAGATGAAGTTTCACGTCATCATGACGGAAGCAAAGAATTTTGCAAGATCTTTAATATGCGAAGCAGCCACTACTGGCAGAGCAAGCATTCACTCTTCAAATAAAAAGAGGACAAAAATACACGATGAAGGAAACGGTAGAAAAAATACTTCTGTCTCTTAAAAGGACTGCAAGCTCTCTCCCATCAAACCAAGAGCCTACTTCAGATCGCTGGGATTACAAGAAGGAAGTGCGCAGAGATTTTTTAGGGGGGGTGTCCAATCCCTCTAAGTTCCTTCATGCCACGAGTACTCCTTCCACCTCCTATAAACTCACCATCCCCTTTCCCACCCCCCTCATCTCGACAGACACCCACCAAGACCCATTCTCGTTTTTGGTTTGCTCGCCCATTGAGTGGAGGGATTTTCCTACAAACCCCCTTCGTATAGTCCTTCTCAATTGTTATGGATTTGTCCACTGTCCCCTTTTCTTTGTTTTTCTGCTTGCGGTAATGTTGTTGCAGCATCAAAGGACTCCGGTTTTCCAGCGAACCCTCTTGTCCCACTATCATCCCACCACCCTGTAAAAGCATGAGGAAACGTCTCGAGGGATTTTCGTCACACAAGGAGAAAGACATCGTTTCTGTCCTGTGAGATAACAATAGATGGTACCACTTAGGAGACATAATAAATATTTATGCTACAATAAATTCTGAGCATTGTACTGATTTCTCTGAGATTACACTTTCTCTTCTTGTTTTAAAAAGTTTTGTTCTTTTTCTTTTGACCACAACTACTACAGTTCTTGAGATGGTGAGCACGAATACATAAGCAGATTACACTTTCACAAGCAACTATGGTCTGGGTGGATGGTTTGTCACACAAATGTTGTCTTTCAGTGTCTTTCTCGGATGATGAAATGGAGCAGTTCTTAATAAAGAGATAGCGAAACACGTGTTGGTGGAACTTGCTACAGAAAAAAGAGCAAAAAAAGTTAGGCGGAACCCAGTCGAGGACTATGCATATAAGCTACCGCCAGGCTTCAGCAGCGAACATCCTATTTATATGAACAGTTTTCCGTTGGAAAAATAACGGCGAGACCTTTCCAACGACACCCCAACCACCTTTCTAGCCCTAGTACCGTATTTCCAAAGATATTAACTGCTACCCTATTTCTGGTGCCGCCCCTTCAATGTGTATAACCTATTCGGGTTTGAGATAGTCTCACTGAGACCTTTCCAAAGACACCTCAACCACATTCCTAACCGTACTAGTTCCTGAGTTGAAAGTTGTCGTCAAACGGACAGAGCGGGCGCATAATGCTTCGCAGATCTTACGGTTGAAACCTAAAAGTAACCATATACGCGATGAACAAGAATTTTAAAACAATGATTTTTATTTCCCACCAAATTAACGAATTTACAAACTAAAATGCCAATATGTTAGAACCAGTAGAAACCGAAGATTTTCTGGTTGAATTTGAATTTGCATTGCATTTTCAAAGTCTTCAGGCAATTTTGGCCCAGGTCACAAAGATTTCTTGGTATCGCTCCATATATAATTGCAATCGATTTATTAACTACGTACACTGTCAAACATTTCGAGAAGTCTTTGTCCTAATTTTCAGCATCGAGAACGGTCATTGCTTTTATCTTGAAAGAATATAGAAAGAGAAAATATATATAAATTCAATTGTATTCACAGGTTTCAGGCAGCTTTGGCTCAGGTCAGACTAGACTGGGGTGTCAGAAGGTAGTTGCTCTTGGCTTAGTTTTAAAGATACAATCTCGGTATTCGCCCTCGTGTGACTGAAGACGACCTCTATAAAAACCTAAATCTGGATGGCAGCCCACTGGGCGAACCAGAATCGAAAGTTATATCCAAGCATTAAATCTGAACCTGACTGGAGGAGTGGAATAGAGAGAGGGATATCACTGTAAGAATATCACTGTCAGGTATTTGATATTGTAAAGTAAATAGGTATAGAAATCCCCCCACTGAACAGTGCATCAGAGCTGAAACCGGGACACTTTTGGTGACTCGGCGACACGACCTGACCCGAACATAGATGACCCGGTCCGAATCGACCCGAATGACCCGGTCTGAGAAACATACTTAACTTTTAATTTTAGAGTCGTATTTTTCGTGCTCAGGGGGTAACGCCTAAGGTCTTGGTCACCCCTGACAGAAACCGTGTTCAAACGCATGGGAATAATTACAACCTCTGCTTTGTTCTCCTGGTTACCGGATTTAAATCGAGTCACCGGGTCAGAAACCTAGACCCGGTCCCAAACTTGACTTGGTGACCCATTTCAGCTCTGCATTGCATTCTATCATAAACCTAAATATAGTTCTGTAGCACCGTGCATGAATCCCATAATCCTCAAAAATTGAAAAAAAAAAAAAAAAACGAGATAAGGTTATGAATGTAATCTTATACATGTCGTGCATTATTCCTTGAATCGTAGTGCCTGTGTAAGCAGTAACGTCTGAGAAACAGAGAGAACAAAACAGACTACACACTACTTTCTTATAGACATCCACACACACAAAGAAAAAAAAATATCTCGGAACGGCTTCAGTGAAGGTTATGGGATCCATGCACGGTGCAGCAAAAATGTCCGAACCAAATTTTCTAACCAAATTTTCACTCCATTTCCATTGTTTAATCAATTTGTAATTTTGTACACTTGTATGTTCGTTCCGAACACTGAAAAAACAAAACATTAGTTTTAAAAAATGAAATTGAAGACGGTCGTAGCCCCTCTCGTCAGAAACTTGAGCCAGTTCTGCAAGATTTGATTGCTTTCTGGCATTGTCACGTGTTTAAGTCCCGCCGGGGTCAATTGAACGGAGTGATTGGGAGCCCATTTTACCAAAAACTGTAGGACCCATCCATAGAAGCTCAACAGTTCGTTCAGGACGTTAATATTAATTTAATTCCTGACATTGCCGAATATTCAAGGAAATTTTCTCAATAAACTTCAGATACACAATTTTATAAATGAACAAAAAGGTAGGAAGAATAGTTTCTAATACTGTATTTTTAATTATTTAGCGTGAATATCGATAATCACAAGTTGAGTATCAACTTCCAGACATACTTCATAGTTATTGCTTTTCACAATTAAAATTGTTTTCATTTCGTTTTCTGGTAACTAAATAATATGATTTTGCACGTAATGTGCAATTGGCAGTGTTGGGTAGTACCTAGGTATTTTGTAGGTACAAAACACGTAGATAAAGCATGTGCCTAGATACATTTAAGTTGTAGTACCTAGTATCTGTAACTAGGTACTTTTTGTTGTACCTAGTACCTGAATCTTATGTACTTTAGCTAGTAATCGAACGAGAAATTTCTGTGATAGAGTTTGAAAAAGTTTTTTATATTAGGCTGGCAACATTCATATTGAAGGGATTTTGGAACTATTTGCCTCACTTAAACTCAAAATAAGCAACTGATTCATGTCCAAAATATGCTTAATTTGGCAGCATAAAACTTGGAAACTTTTTACTCCAACACTGGTGATTTCTTTGAACTTTTAAAGTAAAAGCTTTTCCAAAATTTCGGAAGTATAAAAAAAGGAGCAAAAACCTTATTAGCAGGGAACGTGGAATGAATGCAGGTACATCCGTGTATAAAAGACAAAACATAAGAGTATTTTCTGCGTTTGGAACATTGTTTAAAAGTTTAATACACTCAGGATTTTATCTGCGTCTTTTAATTTTTATTATAGATCTTGACACACTGAAGAAAAAAATAACTGGTTATTGGACGTTTGATGCAATATATCTTTTGTAATCCTCTTAGGAATAAACTCCCCTTTGTGGATCACAAGAGCTTTACAGACATGCACTAATTTTAATGTATTGGTAAACATATTTTCTGAGACCTTGAATCGGCACAGGGGAGGCATGCAGTTTCGAATCCTGCTGTCGGCCACACTGACAAAGGTTCTCCGAAGATTTTCTTAGTTTCACCAGCCTAATCTTTATGTAATAGCTAGACAAAAGGTCATGACCGCTAACTTAGCCCTCCCTGTACTCGGAAGGTTGCTTCCCAAAGGATGCCATCCTTCTGATACATAACGGGCTTATTCCATAGCTGGCTGTAAGGTCCATAAATAAATATAAATTAAGAACGAAAAGAATTATATTTTGATGTTTTGCAAAGCATTGTTTTCTCCATTTGTCATAAATGAATTAGTCGTATTTTTAATGTTTTATTTTTTTATTCGAATGCTAATTTCCTTTGTCCTTTGCAAAAGAAAGAAATGAGGAATAACTGAAAAATTTTGTTTAGGTTTTCAATAATTTTAATACCGCTTCATCAATTTTAAAAGAATTATTTATTTTTCAGATCATCGTATCCTAATATTTTATTACCTAAAATCATGATCATTTTTAAAAAATAATTTCTTGTTGGAAGCTTCCTTCACATAATGTGTTTACTTCTCTGTTTACTTAGGTTCTTCACAGAGTTAAACTTTCATTTTCGTTTTTTTTTAAATAAAAAAAATGATGTACTAAACAACATTGGAAGTACCAAGGGGCTGTGGTTTAGTTAGTAAAGTAGCGACCAATCATCCTGACTTAGTTATTTTTAGTTTTATGTCGTTAGTCTGACCAAGAAAACTCCGGGATGATACCTTCAATCTTGGCCCTAGTTGATTAATTTCTGTATCCTTTCCCTTACCCTATCTCAGCGTGAGCCATCGATACTTAAATGTCAAAAATGAATTCAAATCATTGAAAGTGAAATATATACGTTTATACATATCTTGCTTCAGAAGTTTATCTAGATAAAAAAATTCTTGAAGGGAGGAAATAAAATTTTACATTGGGAACAGGGAGTGGAAATAGTTCAATTACGTGGGGATGACGTCCCCTAGTGCCACAAAAGTATTTTAACAATAAAATATAATTTAACGGATGCTATATTTCCACCTCAATTATTTATTTTAGTTTTACCCTGTATTTATTAATAGAAAACAGACATCTTAGATTTGAAATAAGGAGTTTGGAATTCCACATCTTACCTATGTGTATTAGGCACGTCTCCCTTTATAAAAATTGTGATGTTTTTTTCTCGCCTCTTAGAAAAGAGCTATCTGCCATCTTTATTAGATAGTATATAATACAGCACAAGTGCGAGCTCAGCTTCCAAGCTACAACAGATGATATTAGGAACTAGAATTAAATGTTCCATAGCACAAGATTATTATGGAAACCCCATACCTTCATTTGATATATCAGCAACCATCCCGAAAATCGCAACATCCACTTCCAATATTACGATCAAATTACTGCGTTATCTAATTTGATTACCCATCTGAAACGTTAGAAAACTCTAATTTTAATGTACTATTTATAACAATGGAGAGCACACTTTTGGGTCTCAAACAGAAAGGATGCTGGATTCTTACAAACTCAAGAAGACAGTATCACTATCTCTATCTCATGTACAACATATTAATGATAATGAAAGAAACCTAATTCTTCTCAGTAAGTTGATAGAACGCACGAAAAAACAAGAGTTATGACACACTTGAAACTTTATACAGGGTGATAATATAATGCACCGACAAACTTTAAGAGATAACAGTGCATGAAAAAATAAGCCTTTTAAACTTTTTAAAGACATACTTTTCTTAAATAATTCGTACTAAAAAGTAAAATAATAATAATTTTGTTTATGTATGACTAAAAGTAAAAGCATGGGGGTGCGCTAATTGAAGAATTTATAAAGTGACTATGTATGAGAGCTCGCCCCATTCTTTTCTTTTTAGTCATGGATAAACAATATTTTTTACGTTTTTACTTTTTAGTACGAATTGTTTAAGAAAAGTATCTTTAATAACTTTTTTATCATTTTTTTCACCCAAAATCCTAAAGTTTCTGCAACCAGCCGAACGCTGCTGTTGCAGGCTAGTATTTATGGGTAATATTAAAATACATATTGAAATATATCTTTAAAAATATAAATGTATGAAAGTAACAATAGAATATTGTATTGTCACCTGACTTTCGCGGTGTGCAAATTTTCATTATTGTATGACGTCGGGAAATGAGCTATATTAACGTTGCAGGATTTGAGACACCACGAACCATTAAGAACTAAAGAAAAGAACGTAAAAAGCTCTAATCATCGGGGTGGAAATTCCGCCGTGTTTCGGAGCTACAGGCTGCCGAAAGAGTGAGTGATGTACTTTACTGCTTCAAATTTTCAATATAATTAATTGTAAATCTGATGGAAAGTCATCAAAGACTTCAAACCTCATCTATAAAAGTGCATATTCAAACATTGAGTGCGCAAGAAGTAGAGATTCCCGGGAATTTTCTGAAATGACTTCCCAGCACGTAACAATAATTTGTTTGCAATTTGTCTTCAGAGAATATCTTGAAATCACCTACTTCCTTTGAGAAATACCTTGCGCACCCAATGCAAAATTTTAAAATAGGCGAATTTAGATGGAACAATTTTGAAGTCTTTGACGATAGCATGCCGCATCAGTTCTACCGTTAGTTGTATTGGATATTTGAACCTCTACAGTTCATTTGCATGTACCTTCGGAACTCGGAGGAATTTCCACCCACATAACCAGATTTTCTTCTTCTTATTTTGTGTATTATGATTCCTCAAAATTTGTCGGTGCATTACGTTACCACCCTGTATCAAGAAACAAATGGATGCCGCTCATGTTCAGCATCGAATGCCCTTTCGAAAGAGAACATAAAATATATGTAAGCTAGAAACGTGATGAAAAATTTACTTATGCTGAAGAAAGGCATTTCTATTAATGATTTATCATTTTAGTATTTAAATTTCTGCTTTTTTCTAACTCCTTCCATTGTTTTCATTCCTTGTCTATTATTAATACACACTATGGTGCATGAAACGGTCCGTATTTTTTTTAACAAGGGTTAGATAACACAGCACACTTTGGATGAACCTCTCCTGCTCAATAATAAGAGTTCATTATTATTATTATTACAGGTAAAGATATAGGAGTAATATTCTAGTCAGTCAGCATCCCCTTAATTTTTCATATCATTTCCAGCACTGTTTAGCAGTAACTGGGTCAAGTACCTAAAAAGTACCTTAGGTACATTTATCAGTATCTAGGTACAAGTCTCTTATGCAGTGGTTGGTCGGTTGTCCCAGAAAGATCCGTTCTTTCTTCTTGAAGTAATATGACAGGTCAATCCTGCGGATCAATCTTCGTGCCACGGAAAGTGTATTGGAACCAGAGCTGAAACCGGGTCACTTTTGGTGATCCAGTGACCCGGCCTGACCCGAACATAGGTGATCCGGAGATCCGGTCGTAAGCTTGAGCTTTTCGGATCACCGGGCCGGAATCGCGTTACCGGGTCAGGCCGCGTCGCAAGCATAGATCCGGTGACTCGGTCCAAAACTTGACCCGGTGACCCGTTTCAGCTCTGGTTGAAACGTCTTGCCTTGAGATAACCAAGGAGTACCTTCATACCAACAATCATTAAAATCGATCCAGTGGATCCTTCTTCTTTCTTCTTCTAACGACAAGTTCCTTTAACTTTCAATTTTATTATATAGATCAATTAATTAAACGGAAAGTTCCATGCATGTGCTTATTCTAAAATGTGTTCAGCAGCTTCAACACTCGACCTATTTATTACTGCCATCTATCGACATTTATTTCTACAGTCTGTATTAATTGATGCTAAGTTGCCTCACCTGGATTGATGATTAATATATCACTTCATGTTGTCTTACATTAGTCCTTTTCTAAAAAAAAAAGGTTCATGTAGTATGTTGACTTGATTGCTAGGCAACGCTCGTATACTCATTATAATTTAATTATTCACAAAATCACTCATTTTCATCTTCATCTTCTCACTATCCATTATTCATTGTTAACTAATTAGTCATCATCATCATCATCATCATCATGAACTCATAACAAATGAAAAGCGCTGATGATCGAGAGAGATATCTCGAAAGGCCGATCCATTTTTTTGAATCTCTCCGCTAAAATTTTATCCACAGTTTGAAGAATCTTAAAATGCCCAACGTTACAATAAACCAAAGAACTACTTCGTTGCTTCATTATTCCCCTCCTGGGAGTAAGAAAAAAAGAGAGAAAGGCCATCTTGCGCATCTTCAAAGAACTGAGGAGTACTGCATCTACAGAAACGGAAAAAGTCGGCACTAAAACATTCGTGCTTGGAATGCCAGCAAAACTCCAACCATTTCTTTTGGTATGCCCCCATCGACATGGTTAAGAACGCGTTACACGATTTTTGAACTTATACACTTTTCCTCTGCTTCTTTCTTTTTTTTTTAGTTTACTTCTTTAAGGTCCTTTTCCTAGCTTGTTGGCTTTTCTATGGACCAACTGAGTTGATAGTGAAAGCAGGAAGTTTAGCTGCTGCCTGATTCGTTCTTTGTACGACCAATGTTCAATCTACATTCACACCCTCTCCGTCCCTTTGGATCTGTGATTCAAAACGTTGTTTACGACTGTTTGCATTTCCTTCCGCTTTCACGTTTCTTTTTCTTGATTACCTTCTTCCAAACACTTTATATTTTCTTCCTTTATCCAATGTTTTTAATTTCACTTTCTTCGTTTTCTTCTTCTGTTTAAACTTTGCTTCCTTTTTCTACTATCAAAAAGATATCTTCAAACAAACCAGTTCATTTTTCTGAAACACCTCACTATCACGGTTTCACTTAGCAGTCACCCTCATTAGTCATCAGCCTCACGTCTTAATTTTGCCTTACGTTTCAACTCTCACTCGCTTTCATCCTTACGTTTAAGCTTCGCCTCCACTCTTATTTACGTTTCAACTCACACTCTTCTTCAGCCTTATGTATCAGCATTGTTTTCATTCTGATCTCAATTATCAACTCGCACTCGCTCTCACCCTTACGTCTTAGCTTTGTCTTCACTTTTATCCTCAATTATTAACTCTTACTAGCTGTCACTCTTAGGTATCAGCTTCGTGTCCATCCTTATTCTTACAGTTTCAACTCGCTCCCGCCCTCACTGTCACGTTTAAATTCCATTTTCACTGTCATTCTAAAATTTCCCTCATGAGTACTTTGAGATCAGTCCTCACGAGGGACACTCTCACGATATTGAACACATATTCCTTAAAGAGGCATGCATGTTTGCTTTCTTTTTGGGCAGTCCTTAACTAAGTTCAAAAACTCAAAAGAACAAAACAATCGTTTATTTCAGATCAACAGGGGGAAAGTGCAGGATATTTGAGCCTTGTTGAACCTTGTCATCCTGACTGATATTGTTCAGGGTTTTCCTAGGTTGCAACAGGCGAATAAAGGGATTCTTAATAGAATAGAAGGTAGAACCATAAAAGAGAAATAAATTCGAGAATTGGAAATGAGGAAGATCTATTCTCTGGACCGATGTATTTGCATTTTATTTATAGCCTTTAAGCATCTAAGGCTCAAACCAGGATAGGGGAGGGGAAAGGATGCGGGAAGGTGTTGGCCAGGGCTACGTTTAAGGTATAATCCCGGCATTTGGCTGACGTGACGGAGGAAAAATCCTGGAAAAAACTTAGTCAAGATGGTCACCCGCTGGGATTGATCCCACGACCTACCGAGTGCTAAACCAACGCTCTACTACTGAACTTGGTCAGGACCGATAAAGGAGAAAAGGTTTGATTAAGTCTTTTGTATGAAGAATTGTGTCATCTGAAGCCTAAACGTGGGTTTAATGAAGAAGTAAGGAAATAATATAGGAAATGAAAGCAAGAAAGAGAGTGAAAGGAAAATCAGCTGCCGTGCAAGGAGAATAGGGTACAGACGAACAATATTGGAGACGCCAAGGAAGAGAATATATATTTTGACTACCTCGAGATCAAACATTGCAAAGAACGGTTTGTTTGAAGGGAAAGGAGGAAGAGGAAGAAAACGATAAGTCGCACGCTAAGACTAAGAGAAAAGAACAAGATTGAAATGAATGGAGAAGGTCTAACGTGCCTTGAGGGCCTAAAGTGCCTGGCACTTCCGACGAAACATTAGTAATGATCATAATGACCACATTATGCAACGCATGTCAGACGCTGGTCTCGGAAGGGTAGTGAGAAGTCTACATGTAATGTAGCATATTGTGTCGGACAATGTCCACTGTCGTTCTTTTAAAGTAATTATACGACGTTTCTATAGGTTAACATACCATACTAGTAAAAGAAATGTAACGTGTTCGAATCCCGTTCACGCCAATTGAAGTGACAAAACACAAAGTATAATCACAACCGAGCTGTCGTAGCTAATTGAGAGTGCGTTGACTTAGCATTTGGGGGTTCGTGGGTTAAATCCCAGCGGCCGACCATCCTGACTAAGGTTTGTCCAGAGTTTTTCCTCAGTCACATCAGGCAGATACTTGGATTTCCTAGCCGATATCTTCCTGCATCCTTTTCTCTACCATATCCCGGCCTGAGTCTTAGATGCCTGATGGCCATAAATTAATTTAGTTCAGTTCAACAAAGTATAATCACAAAAAAATCACTGGGTGAGAAATTGATTTCCACTTCCGAAGTTAAATTAATATTAAGTTACTCGTCATTCCACTGAATATAAACGATTTTCACGTTAAGTTACACATTTATGTTCACTTCAGTACATGAAAACACCCAAGATGCTAGCACTCCAACACTGTGTGTTCTCGGGCCCGCCAGCTAAGAATCTTTGATAAGGGATTCTGCCAGATCACCAATGGGGTGTCACTGCTCAAAATAGACAAGCACACACCCCACCCTTAGAAATTTTTACTGTTAAAAATCGGTTTAAGCCCTCCAAAATTCTACTCACTTCCCCTAAATTTGTTTTGGCTGTACTTCCCCCCATAACTAAAAAATCATGGCGGAATCCCTGGCCCTGATGACTCAACACGCCCTCTTCCCAAATGAAAATGAGTTGCTGGTGACTGACCTACAGAATTATGTTTAATGGACTCTTTAAGTGATGGAGTGATTCTGCCATACTCTTTGTGAGGGGTGTTAACCCAAAATTCTCGAGCGTACCCCTAATTTTTTATGGTAAAAAATCTATAGAAACGGTGCAAAACTCCACTTACACGATCCCAATTTTGAATTTATACCCCGCAAACTGAAAATCTTGGCGGAATCCCTGGTTAACCTGAACCAAAGAATAACTGGCTCATGTTTTTCTTCCAACTGTTTACATTTAACAAAGAAATAAAAAAGCAACCCTAGTCATACCACTACTTTATACCCACTTTTTCAGTTCGTTGTCCTTGCGTGGTGCGCCTATTCTCTCTCCTCGTTTTCTTTAATCTCCGACGCAATCGGCCGCGAAAGGGGAGCATTCACAGCTCGTGAAAACAGATACTTCAATGCTCTTTTTACAATTAGTTTCTCAACACTTTGGCCAAAACTATTACCAGAATGTTCGAATTCATTTTCAAATTATTGTTATTATTATCCTTTCGAAACTCGGCGATTAAGCAGGAGAATAAAGAAACTTACATAACACAGCGCTTCAGACTTTGTATAATAATTCACACTCTATAGTGCGAGTTATAATACAAAACTTCTTCAATTAGCATTACTGCAAGCTCTTTCTTGGTTACTAGTGCGTGTCTGTCTCTTGACAAGTTAGTTCGCGAAAAGGCCGTCAAGGTTATTGGCACAAAAATTTGAAAGGAGCTTCCATTAAAATACGAAAAATAAAACCTCTTGCACATTCCTTTTTTAATAGAAAATCAACTAACAAATATTTCATCCTTCCCGTACACTTTCTTTCATAAAGGCCTGATATAGTTTCCGAATCATTGGAAATGCTGCTTCCGAGAACGAGTCGTGCCTGTAAACACGAATGTTTTGGTGCTACTAGCACCATCACAACAAATGCATTCGTATCTGAAACAAGCTGTAAACCAGAGTATGCAAACATCACAAGTGACAACAGTTTTGAAAAGAAACTTAATCGTATTTTGAGCCAATTTCTTGATGAGGCACAGTCTTTAAGCTATAAGAAACATACTAGCCACATACACGTGCCTTTTTAATAACGTTTCTTTGATAAAACTCATTATTGTTAGCACCTTTCTTCCTTTTCGAGGAGACAAATCTATTTACAACACTTCCACCTTCTGCCATTGCTTGGGTGTCACTTGCAACGTCTCCTTCTCATTACGTTGACAGCAGCTCTCTCAGGCGGGAAATAAATGTCAGCGCAGAAGGTACCTTTCTGCAGTACATGTACATTTCGCGCGAAGTTTTATCCCTGTATATAATGACAAGTAAAGTATTTTGTTGTTCACAATTTGCGTCGAGGAGCATAAATTTTGAAAAAACAAAACAAAACAAAAACAACAACAACAAACAAATGTGACTTAAGTACCTTCCTGTAATGACACGTTCAATTGGGGAATGTAGGAGATATCACCAGGCAAACATTGATTTGAAATCTGTGTGCAACAGGTTCAAGTTATATCGCTCTATGTTCAGCAGAAGTCAGGAAAAATATTGTTTAAAATTGTTTTCGTCTTCTTTGGAATTATGCTTCTTAAGAAATGTTTCAAATAGACTATCACTTTTCTTCTCTGTCGTATACATCTACCTTCATTTACGTACAGCTCTTCCGTTTTTAATGCAATTAAACAGTCCAAACTTTCTTCTTTCATTTTTAATATCATTAAACATTCCAACCTACCTTCTTCAGTTTTTAATATTATTATTCCAACCTTTCTTCTTCTGTTTTCAATATCATTAAAGATACCAACCTTTCTTCTTCTGTTCCAACCATTCCTTCCAGTTTCCCATCTATTTTCTATCATGTGGGCCAATTCTACGCACTATATATCCCAGCCAAGATGATTTCTTCTATCCTATTACTACTAACATTTTTCTTCCCTCGTCTACTGTCGCTAATACTCCTACATTTCCACTCCATCAGTTTATTTTACCTTTATTAGTTTTCTTCATAACCTCATCACAAAGCTTTCCAAATTTCTTTCTTCTTTCTTTTTGATCCTACATGTTTAGCTGACATAACACTACACTCCATGTAAAACATTTATCAAATCTTTTTGTCAGTTCAACTGATATCTGTTTTGCTGTCAGCAATCCTTTCAAACTGTTTTCAAAGTTGGCTATTTTGACCAAAACCCAGGAAAAAAAACACACACACACAAAAAAAAGCCATTGTTTCCATCATCGATGGCAGATAGAAGCACAAAACCTTTAAAAGGGTCCAATCCATGTATTCCGTGAGACATTACCAGACTGCCACCGATTTTGTTTTGAAGGTCCCTCCCTACCAGTCTAATACGTAGGATTATTTGAAATAAAATCAGGCTTTCTTTCCCTCTTTGCGCTACGACTACTATTTTGCCAGGGATACAAACAAAGGGTACTAGAAGAGAAAGTGATTCTCAACGTTTAAGGCTACACCAGACGGGGAAATTTTTGCTGGTTGCAAGTACTGGTATCAAGTCGACTTTTCCCCAACCTTGCCCGTCTGATATGAGTTGACAAGGAAAGTGGTAATCTTCCGAGCCAGTGGAAACCGAGTTGACGACCCGGCTACTTTTACATCCACTTTTCGGTCACATGACTAACTTGGCGTCAGTACTTGTCCCGTGTGATTATACCAACTTTCAATGAAGTGGAAACTGTTGTCAGCATAATGAGCGTTAGCAAGTGGAATTCAAACCAAATTTTGAAGTTTCTAGAAGCAAATGAGAGGCACGCAATTTTGATGGAATGTAGTTATCATGAATACATAAACAAAAACAAAAAGGAAAACGATTTTGAGAAGTTTGTTGTAGAACTTAATTATAAAACGTTTTCGATAATGTGAA
>JAGDQP010033351.1:0-20718 GCA_022664845.1 Lepisma saccharinum
TTTATTTGTGTGTCTTCTGAGAACTTGGTAGAGCTGGAAACAGTACCCGCTTGTCTAAACATTGCAATAAAATGTACACTTTTCATGCATTTACCAAAGCTAATTTTCCAACCTGGAAAAGGATTGACATGCAAATTTCAATATTTCCTTACTATTCAAAGGGAGCTAATTGTCTGGATAAGAAACAAACTACATGTTTACTATTTATTGGATATAAGGACATGATGATATTCTAGCGAACGATCTTTTCTACTTTAAAACGTAAGTTTTTCGTGAATGAGCTTTTGATATAAAACATATTTAAAAACAGCAGACAGCCCTTCTATCTGCACACACCTTGCACATTTGTCCTATAATGTCCCTGGTACAAAACCATGTTAGTCACTTTGCACCGAATAAATGTCGGTATGCTTACTTAACAAAAGTATCTATCTTTTCCACCTTCTATTTCGATGCAAAGGCACTCTTTGTTGTCACTTAAGCTTAAGAGTCTATTCTCTTCTTTTCCTTACTTTTCTATGTATAGTACAACAAATAAAGTTTGAGTTCTTAGCTAATAACATTGGACACTAATTAACTGTCAAGTTCTATTGAGTATGCAGTCACTGATTTTAACAAAGTTAATAGAGTACACTTTTGGAACGGAACGAATATCTGAGCACTTGTTACTATAACGAAATCGCAGTGATAACTGGCGTGTCGAGTCAATGTTCAGATTGGTTTTATCATGTTCGATTTTAGGATGTTGCGTGCCTTTATCATTGATTACACGTGACGTTGTTATTATGGATTTGGGAAACATGAATTAAGAAAGGTGTCTGTACCATAAGGGAAGCAGGAATAATGGGATTTAGCCTTGGTTCATTCTCTGTTGGTTGTCACGATTCCGAATTTTGAATATAGTTTTCTACACTTGTTTTGATCATCAAACTTTCATAGAATCACGTCTCTGAGAGACTTCTCCTGGGATTACACATTTATAAGTCATTAATTAATGATTTCTTCTTGTCGCTTTCTAGAACACTAGCAGTTACATTTCTGAAATACTTTCCTTGAAATTACGTGCCTAATTGTTGGTTAATATTATTTTGTTATTTCACTTTTGGTGTACTTATGTCATGAATTTCTCATGTGGAGAGAGACAAACAAGTCTTTGAATTTTTTGTTTAATGACTGATCGTGACCAACACGTGAAATGACATCCTGTTGTTCATTTCTGCTTTGGGAATAATTGTTAGAATAACCACGTTAATTTCACATATGATGACGTTAGAGAAGTTTCCTACTCCTCTTGAGCACGTGTTACTTTGGTGTTTTGAGACTACCGTAAGATTGCATGAATCGCTTAAGAAATTTGTTGCCTTTGAGATGAGTCTCGTTGTCGTTATTGAATAAAATTACTTTAACACTGTTTCTTTTTTGCTGTGCAGAATAGGCTGAAATTTACCTTTAAATGGTTTGCAAATTACCTGATTCTTTTTAAAACAATTATGTATGAAAATACATTTTTTTAAAGCTTTATAGAACATGTTTAACGGACTTATAGGTTTTTGGGATATTAGATTTGTATAAAGCTTTTAAAAGTGATTCTCTATTTGTTTTATAATGTGTACAATTCAATAACAAATGCTGTGCATCTTGTACAGATTTTCTACTTTCACAATTCGGTGTCCAACATTTTATGCAAGAGACCATTTAAGCGAGTATGATTCGTACGTGCTCTCATTATAGTTATGAAAATACTAGGTTATTAATACCTGTAAACCAAGGCTCTTTCCAGTTGCTTCCTTTGCTTTCTATGAAGAGTCAATAGAAACTCGTTTTACACTAATTTCAAATTAGCTACTCACCCAAATCGCAAGCAAAATAGCCAAACGCACGATTGTATGAAAAGGAGTCAGGGTTTATTTCCAAGCCCGCTTGCGTTGCTTACGATTTGGGTGAAGAGCCAATTGAAACACATGTTACAACACTTAATAAAACTACACCACGAAATACCACGTGTTTCAATTGGCTAGTCACCTTAATCGCAAGCAACGCAAGCGGGATTGAAAATGAGCCCTCACTTGACATGAGACGTTATGTAGACAACGAGAGAACAATTTTATACTACGACTCTTTTGTTGGACTCGGCAGAAATGACTGCCTTGCCGTTAAGACACTACCTCCAGTTTGTCGCTCAAAAGTTGGAAACAAGTATTACTGTAATATGGCACAATACACAATAGTCCGGGAAAAATACGATTTAGGGTAAAAAAAATACAATTAATTATTTTTCGGTATTCTATTTAGAAAAATATATATTTAATAACATACCAAAAGTTTACACATCTTCACTGTAAAAATAGGAGACACAACATTCATCCAAAAAATGGAGGCAGCTGAGCTGCCTCCACTTTTTGGATTAACTTACATTCAGGAAATTTTCGGTTGAACGTTTTACTTTCCGTAAAATTTCAAAATGCGTGTATACATTACATACGAGTGTTCCAACGTATTTCATTCAATCCGAGCATTTTTTAAAAGTAGAAAAGAATAAAAGGAAATATTCCTTTAAAATTAAAAAACATAGTTGAAGTGGTTGGGTTTCGATCCAGGGTTCACAAGCACACTGATCGGACGCTCTAACCACTTCGCTACGAAGACAGTTAGTGACTCTGGCTTTCCGAGCGAGCTATGGGTGTACTGTGAAGGAGGTTAATTATTAACACGTTTTGGATTTTACTACGAGGAATGTCTCGTGAAAAAAAAGGAGAGATGCTTTTGCTACAGTGTAAAGGTTTATACCCAACTTAATTTCTCGGCCCACCAATAAATTATTTGCCATTCACAGTGTAAAGGCAATGTTAACACTGAAAATGGCGGGACGTTCAGTGACAAGCAAGTAACGTTACTCCTGTTACTGGATTATAGAATATCCAACTAAGGCTTAATCTTCATCCACAAAAGTACGTAACCTCAAAATTTCCTGTTTAGCTTACACTTCGATTAGAAAATGACCGAGTTTTAAGCGTAAAATAAGTTGAACGTTTACGGACAAATCACTTTGGCCAGTTTCAACCCATTTTCAGTTAACGTTAAGTTATTACAAAGAAAGTGTTTAACTTTAAATTGGAGTTAATTTTACCAATCTTTCCACTAAAAGGCTACGTTTAAGAGTAAATACAACAAAACGCTAATTTTCGAATTTTATTTCTCCATAAAGCGAAGTAACTTTCATCCATTTCGTGTTTCCAATTTTTACAGTGTTGTAGCCCGCGAACCGGCAGTCATTTTGAACAAATCGTGCCCAAAACGTTTTTTTTTATTGCATTTATCTCATGAACAGTGGCCCTTACAGAAATTTTGCAAGAGTAAGAAATGAAAGATCGTAGCTTTTCATTTCTGAGTTACTATTACCATATTTCACCTAAACGAACGGTTAGATCACTGGTTAAAAGTTGTAATTTTTAACTCAACAGGGAAACGAAATTATAAAACAAATGTTTTAATTTCTGGGCGAGGAAAAGGACTGGAAACAGCATGGTAATTCGAAAATGTCTGGAGAGTAGGATCAAATGTTGAATATCATTTATAGGGGGAGAGGCTTCATGACGGCCATCTTCGATTCATGTCGAGAATGCAAATAAAAAGGGCAACATGTGACATATTGTTTTAGGCTAGTTCGTTCCTAGAGATTCACATGTAAAGCTGTTTCTCACGTACACTTGTTTGTTTATGAGATAGGGGCTATTTGCTCTGAGATTTGGTGAAAGGTAATAGTTTGTCATTCTGTCGTTGCAAGTGATTCAGCATGGCGCTAGTTCTTAATGAATGGATCGAGAGTGTGCTGATGAGTGCTGTTTGATTTCTGCTAATGATGCGCGGTGAATTGACCTGGAAACACCTGGTACTGCGACCACAATTACCAGAATAATCTCGATCTCTTTATGAAGGGTTAGCGCCAAACTGAATCACTGTCCATGGCAGAATGACAAACCATTGCCTTTTCCCAAATCCCAGCGCAAATAGCCTCTATCTCCTAAACAAACAATCCTAGGTAAAAAAAACAATTTCATATTTGAGTTTCTGGAAACGAGCTAGTCTAAGAGGTATGTCACATGTTGCCCTTTCCATTCCCATTCTCGACATGAATCCAAGATGGCGGCTCTCAAGATGGTCGCCATGGAGGCTCCCCCCCATCAATGATATCCAACACTTGGTCTCATTTTTCCAGCCATTTTTGACTTACCAGGGTGTTTTCAGACTTTTCCCTCGTCCTGAAATTAAAACTTTCTTTTTGTAATTTCTTTCTTTGTTGTGTAAATATTTACAATTTTTAAACCGGTGATAACTTTGTAACCGTTAGTTCTAGGTGAAATATGGTAATAGAAACTCAGAAAGAAAAACTACCATCTTTCATTTCTTACTGTTGCAAAATTTCTGTACCGGCCACTGCTTATGCGATAAATGAAAAAAAAAAACTGTTTTTGGCGCCATTTTTCAAAATGACTGCCGGTTCCCGGACTTCAAATGGTGTAAACTTTTGGTATGTTATTTATCACATCTTTCTACATAGAATGCAAAAAAAAAAAAAAATATTGTAATTTTTTCGATGTTAGTGTCATTTACGTAGATTCCCTGGACTACAGTTAATTCTCGAGTTCGGAACATACCAAGACAGACAAGTGGATATGATTCTCATTCTGGAATATTTTTGCTTCTCTATTCTGAACGTATTATTAAAATTTATCAATTTACCTTTGAGGACAACAAATGCTGGTGCACAGGAAAATGATTCAAGCACAACTTGGATTTCCATTAACATTACTTTTATTGTTGGTCAGCTAGATGAACATATTACTGGCGTTAGCTTGTAGACACACAGATAATTTTAATATGTGAAAAATAAAAAGATTATTTTTAATGTCGATGCGACTTTCAATGCAATAAGAGGTTATGCAGTGTAAGGGTATCGATCGTTCGACATATACCAGTGCTCGACCATTTTCACATAAATATGAGTAAAACAATACCTACATCATAAAAATATGTATAAAAATAACTATAGTTTTCGTACACAATAACTTAATATTTCAGTTTTACCAGTTATCGAAAGTGACATTACATACCGGGGAAAAATAATAAGTACCTGGTTCCCATGATTAGCTTAGAAGATATCGGAAATGTTATGAGAGTTAAGAAGAGTGTCCTTAAATTTACGATAAAAGTCTGTCGTCTTTCAAAATAAGTCGATTGATATACATTACTACATGTTATATGGGTGGAGTAGCTAGAATTGCCCAACTTCCGGAAATAAAGTGTTCCCGCGTTTTAACATTACGTTGCAAATATTAAATTTATCGTGTAATTTACTACCCTGTACTTCACTATACCCACACCCTTGTAGAACACTGAGCCATCAGGCTAAGATTTGAAAAAAGAGTAATGTGAAATTAAAAGTACCAGTAGCTTTATTTCAGTGCAACAGAAAAAACACTAAAATCATCAAAATATTTACATTTTGTAGCTTATCAAAAGCAATTTTCTGGGATAAGTGATCCCAACACAGATTGTTGAGTGTTTTGTAGTGTTCCCTAAATATCTGTTTTGAGTTTTGTAGTGTTCCACAAATAACAGAATTTGAGTTTTGTAGTGTTGCACAAAGATATCTAACAGAACTGATCGTTTTAAATAACAGATTGATCTTATTTTAAGACGTTTCTCCAAATGACATAATTGTGTGTTTGCTAAGTCCCACTAATAACAGAATTTAGTTCATTTATACGTTCTTGCGATGTAACAAAAGAAACTTTCTCTTAGCAAGATTTTAATTTAAAATGAGTGATACGTGCAGCAATTTTTCCGTCTTTCACCCTCGCAACAAACCATCCGTTTCCAAAATCAATTCTAGCCATTTTACCTTCCGCATAGCACTCCATTATCATCTGTCTCGGTTGGTTAGATTGGTGTAAGTTCTTCGCACCAAGCGGCGTCTTCCCGACATTCTGAACCGCAGGTGTATTTGTTGGTTTCTTCAAGCGACGTCATACTGACGTCCTGAACCGCCGGTGTATTTTAGCTTTTTCAAGCGACGCCATACTGGCGTTCTGAACAGCAGGTGTATTGTTTTTATCAAGCCACGTCCTACCAGCATTCTGAACCACAGGTATATTGTTGATTTCTTCATGCAAGGTCATACTGACGTCCTGAACCGTGTGACGACTGTGGGAGATGACTTCTATGCAGTGTTTTCGTCTCACTTCTATTTTCATAGCGTCGTGAGAAAAGAAAGGCTCGTAGAGTCACAGGCTTGGGTAAGGTTTAACCTAGCACCTGCAACTGGACTAACGTTAACTTCAATGATTTCCCAGATATTAACGGGTACTGGAACGGTTGAACCGATAATAATCCCCCTGGGTTCCCTAATAACACCAATATTGTACCAGAAACGCGACTCCGATAAAAGGGTAAAATTGGCGGTAAAACTGTCAAAAAACAACGACTTCAAACGTGATAAAACACCTCAAAACGAGCTTTAAAAGACAAGAATGGCCTAAAACCGGAATATGCAAATGAGGGGGCGTTGCCTCCAATATAGGCTATCCTAGGCTATCACTAGTGTACTACTACTCAGTCAAAAACTTCCGAAAAATTCACTTTTGCCTAAAACCTGTCTAATAGCTTCTAACAAACATATAATTAAGTGTACTAAGGGAAAATAACACTTTAAACACTTTTTATACGGCTTATTGATAATATAGATTATGGCACTTTCAAACGAAATTTCCGTATAAATCAACAATTAAACTTCTAATTAGAAAGTAAACTCACTTTTACTAGCTTTTCTAATTAACAAAGGCTTCCAAATACAAATATATTAATACACGATGACAATGTACCTGACAATGTAAGCGCTTCTCCACGCTCTGTTCCAATAATAAGTATAGCAAGAATATAAGTTCGAACTATACAATGTTCGATGGAGAATAATATATGAACCGAAACAAAATAGCGCTAATATTACTGTAATACCCCGGAGGTACCCATGTACTTCGCTGAGCTCAACGTTGCAAATGAGTCGTTCTTTCGATTTGACTTTCTTATAACGCTTTTTCTAGCTTAACTATTTAAAATGGCAATGGCCTCCCACGGTATAACATCAAGATTATCGACTCCTATTATACCAACATTACAATACTTGCTTGATTATGGTAATACCTAAAATGCAATTTCGTGTCGACACGTCTACCTTAATATTCGCCACTCTTACAATAAACAGAATAATTTAGGTAACGACGATATAATTTTGTTCACCTATTTTTAAATACAGTATTCTCGACAGCGTATCCTAAGTTTTTATTGTAATTATCCTACCCTAACTAGAGTTAACAGTAGCTTAGATTTGTTTCTACCTGCGTAATCAAATTTTCCTTTTATTTTTTTAAATTTTATACGGTTTATTGATTTGTACTTTTGCGCAGATCTTTCAGTATGGATCGTGAAACAAACATGAAGTTTGTACTAAAACAAATACTTAAAATTACTATACTCTAAGTTACCTTACGATGATAACAAACCGGAAGTCGTCATCGGACTGAGAACAGGGTTGCCAGTGCTTCCTGCTATGTTGTTCCGTCAGGTAGGAAGCGTGTCATACTGCAATGTCCAATGACTAAATAATTAAAATACTTCTTCCTTTCACACTAGCTTCTTAATAAAGCACATAATAACAGGAAATTACAATTTGGCGGATTACTTGATTCATGTAGACAGCAATTCACTATATGTGAGTGTCTCCAAGGTCATGGGTTAAAATTCCACCTATGGCATGGTTGCTTGTGGATTTTAACGAGCATTGCACTCGTAGAATCGTGACGGATCGAAGTCCATAGTTCCTAAAATGGCCCATACAAAGTAAAGTTTTAAAGAAACTACGAGAGAACTGATTGTACTTACTATTAACACTGTAGAAACAGTTTTACTTGTTTCACTCTTTTAAATTAATTAATTATGAAGCTTATGACTTCCTCAAATTTTAGCCAATGTTCTTCGACGAGTGCAGTTTGGGAAAGAATGGGGAAGAAAGCGAACTGAGCCTTCATTTAAGCCACCATTCTAACATTTACGTACTAGAAACGGAGGGAAACTCGAGAATGAGTCCAGGGTACGAAATCACGGGATACAGAAGGATTTCCACTTCACAAAAGCCTTTCGAACACGACCCTCTTCCCCCGACAGTTAGCCTAATTTGCATTAACAATGAGAGTACCTTGTTATCCTTATAAACGTTGTATGACGTTCCTCAATAAACACAAAACCGGGAATAGTAGTTGAGAAGGGTGGCGGCGAAAGTCTGAAATGAGGCAACGCCGTAACGTTTATATAGAGAGAAGTACAATTTGATGCATAGGCCTACATGTTTTGGCTTTAATTTATAGTTATTGGTATAACAATATAAGCTTACCTTAGTGTAAAGGATATCTCTCGATAATTACAATTGAAGGCTATATAAGTTATGTTTCACAAAGCAGCAGAGACGTATTTAGGGGGTGGGTCCGGACCCCAAGACTCGTGGAAAATATAATATTAAGCTTATAAATTTGTCATGCTTTTCTGGTATATATGATAATAGTGGTATCTGGTTCCACAAACATAGTTGCTGTATGAAAGTTTTCCCGTTCTTTGGAAACGATCATTTGATAACACAGGTTATTTTCAATAGAACAGCATCTCTTCACGCGGAAAATTAGTCCGTTCGCACATAAGATTTTGCTGTTATTAATTTATTTTGTCTTCAGAGAAATTAGTAAGCGAAAGTATTCTTCTATCACAGTATTGGCTCCTCCGCTAGGTACGTGTTGTATTAGTGGCAACATCGCACTGCGCAACTCCAGCTGCTGTGCTGTATTCCTTCCGTTTTGTTCCTAAGCTAGCATGAATTTCAGCTTTATAGCACGTCCCTGGCCATACTTCAGGGCCACTTTAACTAATTCGTTTCCTTATGTTAAGCAATATCAATGCCGCTACTATATTTTATGGCTACAAACGTATCTTGTAAGCTTATACTTTGTGACACTATCTGGCCACAGACTTACCGTTAGTAATTTTATTACAACAGTTTCGAACAAATTATCAGATATTACGTAATCAAGTAACGTTAATATCCACCGACTACCAAAAATTTTCATTTTTCAGAACGTATTTACATTTACAACTTGACGTATTTATGATACATGAACACACAATACTATGCCTACTACCGTTTTGGGTAAGACACAATGTTTTTAGATATAGGATCCTTTATTTGATTTCTTTATTTACTATCATATTATGTTATGCCCACTTTGCATCAATCTAGCTAACACGCTGAAGGGCAATAGTAACTCGTACGTAGTAATTGACAGTCAACAATAACAGTTCCGTGCAAACAATGCCTGCGCGTCACGTGACAGACCGAATCTCGGAATTCTTCGCTCTAATCGTCACAGTACGGTCGCGAGAATTGTGTATTATTTCAGTTCAAGTTTTTGTGCACAAGAATATTATATCAAAGTTCGTTAATAAACATATGCTTCACTGTAATAATTATCCAAACTGACAACCCATATAGAAGAAGAAGGAAAACAAACACATTACCTTGACAGCAGCGTCTCACATCTATGGACAAATACTTCTCTCTAATATGCTTTATTCCTCTCGTCACAGTCACTTCTGTATCCAGGTAATCAGGACGAAATAATGATTCTCTCAAGTATGTTTTCCAACCTATCACACCTGATAAACCATTGAATTATCACATAAAAGTCACCACTATACACAGTATGATATAACGTCCATGAGCATAGATAAATGATACTACCCCATAGATAAAGAAGAATGCAGATAGCACGCTACCATGTACATGATATAGCCCTCGTTTTCCTGCCCTCTAGCGTTTGACAAGAGAAACTACAAAAGAAAAAAGAAGCAAGGGCACCAAGCGCAATATCAGCATTTTTAATATTACGTACATGACTGTCTTAAGGGCGCATCCCTCCTGTGATAACCTTCATGAGAATTGTTGTGGCACTGCCCAAATACATTTAGGTGTCAAAACTGCAGTAACAAGCGAATATTGCTTTGTATAATCATAAACATTGAACAAAAATTTAGAAAAGTGACAGGAGAACGGGAGTAAGTTAACATCAGCACTCGATATTAACCTCCAGCAAAGTGTTCCTGTTCTTTTTCAGTTACTTTTCTCTTTTAAGCCTCAGCAGCTAAAGCCTTCTAGTCTTAAATCAACGCTATATCCGTCCGTCTATCTGTATGTCTGTCGACAACTTTCGACTCAGAATCTACTAGGACTACGAAGGTTGTTGAGGTGTCGTTTAAAGGGGGAGACGAGGTAAAAGCCTCATAGATCATATTATCTGTATGACCCTCCGTCAATCCGTCGAGAAATTTTAAATCAGAAACTAGTAACTCAGGAAATAAGACTTACTAGGGCATTACCAGGTCTCGGTGAGGCACGTTCGGAGGGACATAAATCATCTTTGTCTGTTCGTTCGTCTGTCAGTCAGTCCGTCGACAGGTTTGAACTCAGGAATACTAATGTTGTGAAAGTAATTGAGGTGTCGTCGGAGAGATATCGGCGAGGCGAGATCAAAGGCGGATACATACTCTCTGTCCGTCCTGCCGTCAGCACGTCGACAAATTTCTACTCCGGATTTGCTAGGGTTGCAAAGGTAATTATGGTATCGTTCGAAATATCTCGGTGAGACTAGTTCAAGGCAGCAGAGATAATGTCTATTTGTCGACAAATTTCAATTCAGGAACTACGAAGGCGATTGAGCTGTAGTTGCAAGGCTCTTGGAGAAACTTTTCCTACGATGCACAGACAATCCAAATGGGGCGCTCGTTGCTGAAGCCTGGCGTTAGCATATGTGCCCACTTACTTGTACAAGGTCTATGGTTAAACAAAAAATTTACAATTATTTTGCATTTCTTACAATTAAACGTATTTTTTGGCAGCGAAACTACAGTTTCCATAAAGATTGTCGCGGGAGAATTGCGCTCTTAAAACAGTCCTTTGCATACAAATAAAGTGAAGAATTAAACGCACAACTCTGTGCTTTTTTCTGTTTCTAAGATAAGATAAAATTAATTTTATGAGCGGTAACAGTTCTGCTTCTAAGAGTTACACAGAAGCAATTACACTAAAATGCTCGAACTTTAAATTCCAACTGACAGTTAAATTGACAGATATTTTTATCGTTTCCGTTATTTTAAATCGTATGTTGGAATATTTGAAGATTATAGTATAGCAAAGTTTGAATCTTTATTTGTATGTACTTGAAGTAATTTCATATCTTGTAGTTGAAATAGGGGTTCTCTATGTAATTTTCAAATTTGTTTGTTGTGCACTGAGTAAAGGTAACCAATCTTTTTTCTATGTGGAGAAAGCCATGTAATGTAACCTTCTAGAAATACAGAAAAAAAAAGCACTATTTGTGAGTAGAGAGCAACCAGAAACCAGGAATAACACATCCGAATATTCTTTAGTTACATATTCAATCCTAATTCTAATTTATTGTGCATTGAAAAGTTATTCCTCACTCGCGGGTTCATCTGAAATCCATCCAACCTATTTATTTATTTTCTTGCTCAAGGTTTGGGATAGTTGGTCCTCATAAAACATAGCATTACGGTTTGACATTGCACTCATCCCTACTTTCTTCGATTTCACAGATTTATGGAAAGATAAAAGACAATATTACAGGTATTGAGGGATGGACATTATATACTCCCCAAATATTATAATGACATTTCCAGACTTTCGAAAAACTATCAAATACCTAGCCAAGAGTACTGTAAAACATGTTGTTATTTGAAGCTTACTTATTTACATTGGTTTTTTGAGAACTTTTCGTTTCTAGAATATTAACAATTTATCCCTGCTTATGCCATGTGGGCTTTGTGGTGGACAAACACCGCATGTGTGGGTTTTCTAGGGGTTCTCCCTCTTTCTTCATTCCGCTAATTTTCCCATCATCATGTATTCGGCCAGAGCCGAAATTGTCTAAAATCCTCAAATAACATTGAATTCAATATATATATGACCTCCTCGTTGGTCTAGCAGTTAGCGGGTTCGACTGTGGATTGAGGAATCCCGGGTTTGATTCCCGACGCTGCTAAGGATTTTTTTCAAGGTGTGTGGGCCTGGAACGGTGCCCACTCAGCATCATGATGTAATTCAGGAGCTGGTGTGAAAAACAGTGGCGATCACTGCTCGGCTCTTCTCTTCCTACACGTCTGGTCAGCGTGGGAACAGTAGACCAACTCTTCCCTTCGGGAGAGCCTCATCCAGTAGTGGATTAAATATGGCTGTGAATTATATATACGAAATATATTATGTTTTATCGAATAATAAAGAATTTATTTAAAACATGTCTATTCTGAACACCTTGAAAATCTTGAGTGATCATAGGATGGTGACAGTAGCGGTGCAAGGGGGGTCAGTGGGGACCCCACTGTTCAATAGTGGGACGATGTTTGAAAAAACTGGCACAAAATCCCAAAATTAAAATTTAAAAAATAAGCTTGCGTAAATATTTGGCTCTGATGCGTATAGAATCCACACCTTTTGTAAATGAAAGATAGCGGAGCATGATTAACAGTAGTAACGATGTAGTGAAGTGGGCTGGAGTGGGGGATAGTGTGCAAGAGAGACAGATTAAACTCATTAGAGGAAAGGAGTGGAAATAGGACCCACGCTCTGACTTCTAAGGTGCAAAAGATTATATCATTTCTTCCATGAGTTCTTACCCCCAAAAGAGATACAAATCTTTCAGAAGTGATGATTGCACTCCTGATTAGCCCGAAACTCTTGAGAACTGTAAACGTGTTTGACTTATTATTACAAAAAGTACAAATGATACATTTTTTTTAGACGTACGCGCACAACGTACCTGAAATATTACTACAGCGATAATTGTTTTCTTGCACTTTTCGTAGATTATCTTAATGACCATACGAACGTGGAGGTTAGGTGCGGTCATGTATCTGTAAACTCATTGTTCTCATATACGTAGGGATGTAGGGATCAACTAACAGGCCAATCTGTAGGGATCTGGCCTGTTAGTAAGATAGTATTAAATATAGTGCATAGCCAGTGAAGTCACATGTCAGGAAGATTTTAAATAGCGTCATTGGGAATCCGGTCTGGGCCAGGGCAAGTTTGATTTATATTGGTAAGAAGTATTCGCAGTTCATGGACAGATATAGGGGTATGTAAGGCTTTCCCAGCCATACTGGAAGTCACCCACACAAAATCAAGGTCAGGGACCTGGTCTTGATTTTGAAAACATACGTTACGAAATTTTTCTGTAAATTGTTTTTGCCACTTAGTGTCATAAGTATGGTGGATCGATTTGTTAGGATTTTTGACTCGTCTTAGTAAATCACCCAGCTCTAATCTATTCAAAAATTCTGTTACTATCCAGAGATACAAAGTAAAAGATTGAGTGGTTGTTTAGCGTTGGTCTCTCGCATGAGACAACCTTTACGCAGTTAGGATCGAGAAGGCGTAAGTAGGATGGAATGGTTTACCTCTCGTATTTTCCCCGCTATGGTGCTGCAGCCTTGCGGAAGCAGCAGGAAACTACATGTCGACTCCATACCGGTGCGAGGAGAAAGCAGCGTCAGTGTTGGAGAAGGCTTGTGGCACGTGCGAATCGGTTAATTCTTTTCGCTGTATTTCTCGACGCCTGTTGCAACAACAGAAACAAAGCACAAGGTAAGTCAAATAAGAAAGCACAGAATGCTGAAGTCCTAATTATAGCCTCAGAGTATCATAGTTGGTGTATATTTTAGTGACTATAGTATGTAATCTTTCCCGCGCAGTTACCGCTGACACTGTATGAAGCACCAACATGTGCATCGGGGCGGAACGGGGTAGGGAAGGAATGGGGTAGTACCCCATTGTGCCCCGTACTATTCTCCTGTTCATATTTTCTATTTTCTGATTCCAGATGGTTCGGACGTACACAAAAAAGACAGACAGAAATGGTCGACAGAATCGATGATTCAGGCCAAATCTACGGTTATTAGTGGAAACATGGGGTACAAAAAAGCTTCTTCGCAGTACGGTGTACCGCAAACCACTCTGGAAATATACGTCAGGACGAAAAGAGAAAAGAGAAAATTGACAGTTTGTTATTGATAAAAGCTCTGGCATTTTCAAATGTGTATTCGCCAAGGAACAGGAAGAAGAGTTAGTTGATTATTTGAAGGGAATGGAGAAGATGCTATTCGGATTAACAATGAAAGATTGCCGCAAATTAGCGTATGAACTAGCACAACGTAACGAAATTGCCAATAACTTCAACTCGTCCAAACAGATGGCCGGGCAGGACTGGATGAATAATATTCTTGCAAAACATCCCGATTTGAGTATCAGGAAACCGGAATCAACGTCTGGAGCGCGAGCCATGGGATTTAATAGAGTTGAAGTTGCCTAGTTTTTTGGTTGCTTACGAACACAATCGACGAATACAAGTTAACAGCATCTCAAATCTAGAATTGTGATGAAACGGGGATTAGTGTTAACCCAAAAACTGACTCAAGAATTGTAGCCACAAAAGGTAAACCCCAAGTTGGAGTTGTGGCATCCACAGAACGCGGTGAAAAATTTGAGTGTTGAGTTGTGTATTTCTGCATCAGGTTCTTAGATGCCGCCCATGTTACTGTTCCCTAGGAAAAAGAAATAACAAGAATTTGAGCTCGGACTGCCTCCAGGTTCATCTGTTGTGACGAATGGCAATGGGTGGATGACATCTGACATTTCTCTGATGTGGTTTCACAAGTTCATCGCTTTCTCAAATGCAAGTAAAGACCATCGCGTGCTACTAATCTTCGATGGACATGCAACACAACACGAAGAACCTTGCATTAATTGATGCTGAACGAGACAATGGTGCAATATTTCTCTGCATTCCAACCCATTGCTCTCACAGATTCCAACTACTGGATGTTGCTGTCATGAGACTCTTAGCTGCGCATGAATCCAGGGAGAGTAGTCACATTGTTCCAGATTTCAACCTTGTTTGGGGCTGCATTTGTCACTACTGCCACAATGAAGACAGCGCTGCATGCATTTGAGAAGACCGGCATACGGCCCTTGAATATGAATATTTTCACCGATGACGACATCCTGCCATCAATGCCTACTGATATCACATTGCAACCAACAGAGCAAACCCAGACCAGCGAGGATAGTCTAGAAACTGTTCCAGGAAGTTGTTCCCTTGCAGCGCCGAGACTAGGACCTTCGACGTCATCAACAGAACCAAATCTCAAAGCTGTGACCACGGTTTCAGGAAGTAGACCTCTTGACGAACCGATTCCAGGACCTTCGACGCCAACTACAGAAACAGACCTTCCGGACGTGACTACATTTGCACAAATGTCGCCGAAGGATATTTATCTTTCCGCAGAGTTAAGAATGGTGGTGGCAGGAGACTGACCAGAAGACGAGGGAAAACAACAATAACGAGCCGCTTGCATAAGCACGTGCAAGCACTCACATATAAACACAGGTGTACTACAAGTGATACTATGTAAACAAACATGTGTACAGATAATGCAAGACAAGCAAACATGTAGTATAAGTGTTTACTACCAACACCAAGCAGACGACAACCGAAAATGGCACTAGCATCGACGTAGGTGGGACCAGTGTCGCAGGAAGAGGGACCTGAAGGACTACACCCAAAATCATGGCTATTAAAAGCCACACATCAAAGCAAGAGCTATCACACTCTCGTCCGGGTGGTCAACTCCTCTCCTCCTCCAGTTCTCAAATGGCTTGCGTTTGGAACTAACTCGGATTTTCATTACCCTTACATAGCCATTTATGTTAAGTACCCCGTTCCGCCTCACCTTCCCCTACATATATGTTTTAAAATTTACTTCATAATAATAATGAAATGGAGTGTAAATAGTTATGGAAGTAGACTGTGAATCCTTTGAATAATATTAGTTTGAATTTTGCATCTCCATTTTCCATTCTAGTTGTTTTACTATATTTTGGCATTTAGAAAGTGTTTCGTTATCATTATCAAGCATACGGTTCTTGTGAAGTTTCTCCACTGTTTTCTTCATAGTTTCCAATAGATCTTGTATCATAAATATCGTATCATTTTGTTCTAGTGGTTCGTTAGATCGAGACGGACTAAAAGAAACTGATTGAGTCTTAAGATCATACTGAGATAGGTCTAAATCAGACTGTGGTTGCGCATCTTCATTCATTGCTGCATGATCTGTAAAGCTATCTAAACTAATATTTTCACTATCGTTCCTTTTAGATTCGTCTTCTTGACATCTCCACCTTTTATGTTTCCCATAACTCTTTATTCGTGATATCAAACTTATTTTACCGGATTCTTTAATATCTGTCTCCACGCAAGGATTTGTTTGTATAGCAAAACTCATATTACTGCATTCCTTGACTTCGTGGTTACTGTACTGAGTAAATTTATCTACCAGTTTATAATTTTGAGATGTCAGTTTCTTAAAGTAACTAAGAGTAAGGAAATTCAGGAGTTACCATAAATGGTCCACGATAGTGTTTTCTCTACATGTACAAGGCAGCAGATGGGAATAAAAACAATATTCACTCTTTCGAAAGTAAATTTACCTAACCTGAATACAATATTGTATCGGGCCGACCGGTTATCATAGCTCATACCGAAAAAATCAAGAGGCATGCTTAGTAGAATTTGTAATAAGCGTGTCACGAGATATTTTTAGTGCTATGCTTAGGGGTTATCTACACAGCAGCTAGGAAACCCCTAGAGATGTGTCCATGACCTGTTACCTGATTAATTTAAATTTATTTAGAGTCTTTAGACAACTACAGGGATAGGTAAGAGAGTCGACTACAGGTGACCTAATTTCAAGGTATCATCCTGCCATTTGCCTGGTACGACAAGGGAACACCTCAGGGACGATGATCGGCCATAGGTATCGAACCCGGAGCTACCGAATGCAGATAGCTGTTTGAATTGCTGTCCTAGAATATCTACTTTCGCGTCCTCAAATGTGTCTCTATGTGCAGGTTGGCATAAAGTTTTTTTTTTTTAAATATATTAAGATTTTACAAACCGCGACCACAGAAGTGCGTTGATTTGACATGTCACGTAGGGTACTGCCATCCCGATAGGGGGGTCACCACCTTCATTTCCCTTTGTAGAAATCCAATAAGATGCAGCATATTTTCAGAGATCATTCTTTGAAAAAAATATTATTCTTTTCTCACGATCTACATTTGGTAAATTGTTGCAATATAGTTATAACATTTATTATTAACTTTAACAATTGTGCTAGATTTGCTTTTCTTTCTTTCTACTTAATCTTTCGAACACGCCGATCATGATAGTAAATACAGTCGTAAGATAACGTTTAAAATGGCGGTGTCCTATTGGGGATAATAAAAAGAAAAGAACCGAACCTGACCTTCCTAACCTCCACTAATCGTTGCTAAAACACTTATTATAATAGATATAATAATAAAAGAATGTTTTTGATAGGAAAAAATAGAATTTGGCATATTACAATTCCAAACGTATTTACTATTATGATCTGACACTATCTTTCGGTAGTACGCATAGAGTTACGAAGAAAATAGAGAGAACATCCATGACGTCACATGAAGCAAAATTACGGTTCAGCGGCAGCCATCTTGTGTGGCGCCTATATCGAGTACGGTGGGGACTGTCTTTTTCCATATGAGGCTAAGTGCATCTCAGAGAGGTATGCATGGAAACACTGTGAGAAAAGTCCCCAGTGTCCTGGCCGGGATTTGAACAAGTAGTTAGTATTATAACTAGGAGATGGGAGGATTCCCTACATGGTGCTACAGCTATGGACAAAAAGATTGTCTCATGTCTATAACTGATTTTTCTTATTTCAAAAATAAATTAGAGTGAGTAGCCAACTGAAACGTGTTTTATTACGTATTCTACGTAAAAGGGCTGGTTTTCATTAAAGCTTCCGTTACTTGCAATTTGGGTGAATAGCCAATTGAAACACGAGTCGCACTTACCCCACAATAAAACACGTGTTTCAATTGGCTACTCACACAAATCGCAAGAAACGCAAGCTTTCATGAAAACCAGCCCTTTCACGTAGAACACGTAATGAAACACGTTTCAATTGGCTACTCACTAATCGCAAGTTTGTATGAAAATCAGCCCTAACTTAGTCTTCGCATAAGAATGAGAAGGCAATACTCGGAGAAGAGGGCATATAAATATGGGGCCAGAAGGGCCTCCTCCCTTCCGTCTCTAGGCTTCACTCCCCCTCACGAACAAAACAGTCTAATGCTCCCTCTATTTATATTTCTAACTCTATGATAGTACGTATATGGTTATAACATCTTTGGTTATACCATAGTGCAGATATATAGATTTTCTTGTCTGATAAGTTTAAATTTTCTTTAAATTGTGAATTAACTATTTGCGAGCTAACTTTCGTCGTCGTGGGCGAGGTTGAAATAGTTCACTTGTCTTTGTAGATCAGCACTGAAATCCCTGAAATGTTTTAAATATAAAACTTAACATATAAAATGTTATTCTTCATATTGTTGTGACGATATGTTTTTAATTTGATACTAGAACTCCTCCATTATGACATTTCCTCTTGCCTTATACACCATACTTAGCACCACATATGTTTAGCTCTCAAGTTTATCGATATCAACATGCACGGCAGTGCATGAGCCAAGTTCTTCGCGTCAGAAAACGTCAGCACTGCCAGAAGCATGTTATACAGGAACAAGAGTTTATGGCAAAATCGACGATTTGGGGGCCCCGTAAGAAAAAAGATGTTAAAGATAGGAACATGAGCTTTTGCAGTTAAGGAGATATGGTAAACATGTGCAGATGTACAAAATTTCATATTCGTATCTCAAACTATGTTCTAGTTGTGGACCCCTGAAATTGCACATTTTAGGCTAACTGACTCACTCACTCACTCACTCACTGACTGACTCACTCATCATATTGTTTAGGGTGTTTGGAGTAAGCTAGAAACATGAAATTTGGTATGAAGGTAGAGGATGGTAAGTAGATAAAGGAAAAATTCCGACATTTTGAAAAGGTCGGCATCTTGGATTCAAAATGGCCGCCAAACCTAAAATTTCAAAGAATACACAGCCTAAACGATTAAAGATAGAACAGTGAAATTTGGTATGAAACTACATCATTGATAGCAAATTAAGAAAACTTTTTAAAAATTTGAAAAATTCGCCATTTTGGATTCAAAATGGCCGCCAACCCTAAAATTTTAAAGAATACACAGCCTAAACGGCTGCCGCTAGAATAATGAAATTTAGTTTGACAGTACAACATTATTAGTAAGATTATGAAAATATTACAAAATATCTCTAAAGACGCCATCTTGGATCTAAAATGGCGGGCGTCATAAATCCATTTTCCAACTGCTTGAGCCAGAGATACGAAATTTGGCATAATGATGTATTATCAAGAGTAGTTTAGGAAAACATAACAACGTTTTAAAAAATTCACCATCTTTGATTCAAAATGGCAGCTGAAATACCACTTTTCACATCGTTCAAGATAGAGAAATGAAATTTGGTATGACAGTGTCTCATCACGAGTATGTCACGAAAATATAAGAAAACGTTAAAAATGTGTCCATCTTTTATCCAAAATACCCGCCTAAGCCCCACTTTATAACGACTGAAGCTAGAGAAACGAAATTTGCTATGAAGGTGTACAATTACGAGTAGGTTAGAATAAATTCGGCTCGTCTCCCCTACTAGGGTACAGTTCCCAGCTGGAGCCTGATTCCGATAAAAGGGTGCACCCCAGCGAGGCCATCTTGGAATTCTGGGGGCAGCGCCCCAATGAGGCGAAGCGAGTATATACATTACACAAGTGTAAAAGCTGCGAAATACGAGCAAAAGCACCAAGGGTGCAAACTGTCCAGTCAACTCCTTCAACCTTAAAAAGTGGTGAAATGGAATATGAATGAGCCTAGTTCCTCGCGCCAACTTCCAATACTCCTGCGTGTCCCACCAAGTTTTACTCGTCACAAACGTTAGCACTGCCAGGAGCATGTTATACAGGCAGAATGTGGAAGTTTCCCCATTCGGACGCAGCGCTCTGGAGTATGAGGGAATATCTGCATCATGTGGCGCAGTGCACTGCAGATTCTGGTTGTGATAAAAAGACGCAGTTCCTCCAAACTCCTCAAGTTCGATGCGCGGCCTGCCGTGGGATTCTTGGCGCAGCGACGCGAGCGAATCGAGGGGAGTATCAACACGTACGGCAGTGCATGCAGCCGAGTTTCGCGTGTCACAAAACGTCAGCATGCTATACAGGAACAAGAGTTTATTGCGTAATCAGCGCTTTTGAGGTTCTGTAAGAAAAAAGATGTTAAAAATTGGAATATGAAATTTCGAAGTATGACGGTATATCATCACTAGTAGATTACAAAATATCTGCAAAGACATCATTTTGAATCCAAAATGGCTGACTTCATAATCCATTTTCCAGAATGTTTGAACTAGGGATACGAAATTTGGCATAAAGGTGTATTAACAAGAGTAGTTTAGGAATAATTTACATTTTTGAAAAAAGTTGTTAACTTGGATCAAAATGGCAGCACAAAAACTTTTTCCACACCATTCGAGCTATAGAAACGAAATTTGGTATGAAGGTGTACCATCAC